>PVJC01008481.1:0-48469 GCA_004026665.1 Murina feae
AGGAAAGAGCAGCTCCGGCCTAACCAGTAAAAGTAACAATTGTTTCATTATAGACTCTGCGAGGTGAGGCAGAGGAGGCTTCCTTAGTAGTTAGAAGGCCGCCTTAAAGGAACAGTGTATCAATTATAGAAGATAACCCCAGGCCTTCAAGGAACAGTATCAATTATAGGAGAAAAAACTCCAGAACCTGTGTCCAGCCGGCCTTGCTGGGACGTTGGGTCAATGGGAGCTGTGGGCAGCCTTAAAGCCCCTCACCCAGGCTGGTCAGGCACGCCAGCAGATGGGCATCCCCCGAGGGGTCCCAGACTGCGAGAGGGCACAGGCGGGGCTGAGGGACCTCCCGAGTGCACAGAGTGGCTGCAGGGTGGGACAGCGCAGGACCCAGGACCCATGAGTGGGAAAGAGTTGGCGGCCTGCTTGGTGGCTTTCCAGGTCCCTTCCGGGGATCAGGGAGCAGGAAAAGGCTGGCCTGACCACGAGGCGGGGTTTTCCCTGCTTTCTGGTGGCTGGAGGAAGATGAGCAGTAGGCAAGCTTGGGAGGCAGGCCGCACCCAGCCCTGGCCACGCTCAAAAAAGAGAACAACATGCAGGGGAGGGCAAGAGTCTGAGAGATCAACATAGAGGGGGTGCCTGCTCCAAGCCTTGACGGTATGCCTGGGGGCAGGCCCCCAGCAGGTAGACACACACAGGAGGACTGCTCCGAGCCTCAGATGCGGCTGGGGGCAGGTCCCCAGTGGCAACACACACACATACACACACACACACAAAAGGCGCCTGGCAGACTGGGGCCATCATAGGACATCCACTGAGGGGTCCCAGACTGTCAGAGGGCACAGGCCGGGTTGAGGGACTCCCTGCACCCCGAGTGCACAAATTTTTGTGCACCGGGCCCCTAGTCTATATATATAAAAGCCTAAGCAACCAAATGACTGGTCAACCAGTTGCTATGACACACACTGACCACCAGGGGGCAGGCGTTCAATGCAGGAGCTGACCCCTGGTGGTCAGTGCATTCCCACAGCCAACCTCCTGCGCCGGCCAACCTCCTGCAGCCAGCCAACCTCCCACAGTCCCCCCAGCTGGCCAGGGCCCCCTCTCACCCCTCCATCAGTCCCAATGGCTGGCCAGGCCAAGGAACCCCACCTGTGCACAAATTCGTGCACCGGGCCTCTAGTAATAACAATAATAATAATAATAACTTCAACAATAATGTTGCCTCCTTGTGCAATGTTGACATTTGGCACTGATCTTAGGAAATAACCCTGTAAAGCCTACAACCCTACCGTTTCTATTTTGAGGAGCTACATATGAAGACACCTGGGGGGGGAATGGTAAAGAGCAACTGCTAAGGACAAATACATTTCTGTGTGGCTAACAGTTCCCAATGGAAGTGTTTCAGGAATTGAGGAAGACCTTAAAGGAGAAATTCTTGGCAGCCAAGTCTCCATACAGTGTCAGTATAATTATAATGCTGATCACTAAAAAAACGACACAATTACAATTCATGAATGCATATGGCTGAATTTCATCCTTACTGTAATTCTGTGGGAAGTAAGCATTGCTATTCTTATTTAATTTATTTTGCAAGCAAGGAAACAAAAGTTCAAAGAGGTTGAAGGTCTTGTTTAGGGTCACACAGCTGACTCACACCAAGGTCTTCGTATTCAAACCCCCTGTTCTTCCCACCACAGCACACATGAGGACAGTGGCCAACAGCCCAGATTGGAAAGCCAAGGGTTTTCAGAGTTTGAAATCCGGGGCCAATTAAAAGGTTAAAAATAAAAGGCCTTATTAGGCTAAACGTTCTCAGTCAATAACAGTCCAAAATCCTCTGAGTGGAAATGAAAAACATGTGAAATCAGAGGCTCAAAGCAAACATAAAAGTGACAACCAAAAAACAAACAGAAAACAGCAAAGCAGATTTCCAGTGGAGCCGCTTTGCACGAGAGCAACTCGGCTGCATGTTCCACAGGGAGGGGCATAGAGAGTGGAACGGATTATGTTTTTAACAATTGTTAATGGTTCTCTATAGAAATATCACTGTCTCACCAGGTATAAGAGTAATAAATGTTTCTATGACTTACTATAGCATTATCTTTTTCCCTCCTAACAATGACATGGAATTTGATGCCTCCAGAAAGTTCTCCTTGATTAATCACTGCCCACCCTCCCAGTAGGGGCCAATTCCTTACACATAATAGCAACATGGATCTCATGTATCTTTGCAAAGTATACTTACATGTGTATATGTGTGTACTATCCTCTTAGTACATCTGGGACTTTTATGTGGTTTTTATTCAGGAGAATTATTAATTCATTGACTGGGTTAGTGTAGAATAGCAAATGGGGGCACATAAGTGATGTATAAACGGGATGGATTTTAGAGGCTGGAAGACAAAAGCAAACTTTCTGGTTGCCTGCTTTCAAGAGACTCACAACCAGGCAGCTGATTCTGTCCATGTTTTCCTTGTAGACTCTCTATTTAAACAGTGGAGACAAACATGAAATACCATAAAGCTATTCTTTTTTTTTTTTTAAGAGAAGATAAACTTGTTTATTAGAGCAAAGTTTTATAATTCTACTAGAGGCCCAATGCATGAAATTCATGTAGGGGTCTTGGCCCTCGCAGCCCTGGCCGGCCCTTGCAGCCCTGGCTTTGGCCGGAAGGTTGTTCTGCTGTTTGGTCTAATTAGCATATTAGCTCTTTATTATATAGGATAATTGACTTCAACAAACCCACACTTAGAAAAGATTTCACTCCTCTTGAAGATAAATTTAACAGAACTGAACAAATCTCTTCCAGGGATCAGAAGTGAATTGCTAATGAATTTATTGGGGTGACACTGGTTAATAAGTTATATAGGTTTCAGGTGTAGAAGTCTATAATACATCATCTGTACACTGTATTGTGTTCACCACCCCATGTCAAGTCTCCTTCCATCATCATTTACTTCCACTTTACCCTCTTCAACCTCTCCCCACCCCCTTTTCCACTGGTAATCACCATGTTATTGTCCGTGTCTTTGAGTGTTTTTTGCTTAATTCCTTCACCTTTTTTACACACATCCCCAACCCCCTCCTGTCTGACAGCTGTCAGTCTGTTCGCTGTATCTATGAATCTGTCTCTATTTTGTCATAAAGTTTGCTCATTAGATTCTACATCTAAGTGAGATCATATGGCACTTGTCTTTCTCTGACTGGCTTGTTTCACTAGCACAATAATGCTCTCCAGGTCCACCCATGGCTGCCATTCTTCAAATAAACTCTTAGTCATAAGGACTAAGGGGCAGGCAACGAAAGTGAAAGACACCTCATTTAAATCAGATAAAAGAAACGCTTTCTTCCCCATCCACTACATCACTGACGTAGGAATTTGCTGTGCAGGATATTGTTAAGGCAAGTCATTGGATAGGATTTTTGGTGGGTTGTTTCATTGTGTTTTTCAGAAAGGATTTGACTAATAATATAATCTGTCTCTGTACTCATGGGGAGAAAAAGACCAGAAGGGTCCCCTGTCTTTGCTTAGGATGAATGAGCACTGTGGCCAGGGGCTCCTCTTTGGGTCAGCGGTTGAACACTGAGCGGCAGAGCTGAAGGAGGGGTTGGGGGCACCCTGTTAGATACCCCATGGGGTGAGAAAAGCGACGCCCCCATTCTGCTGTTCTTTCTTAGTATGGACTCAGCATGCACCGACGGTCATTCTTCAGGAACAGAGCCACTGAATGTCATCTTCAGTCCACGCAACTCAGGCAAAAGTACTTTGTTGGGAACCAAACAAAGCCAAAGGTTTCTGTCACCTCCTGGTCATTAGCAATCCTTGGCACATGGTTTGGGGTGTCACCTTAAGGTGAATTGCATTGTCCTGGTCATGTCACCCGAATGGGGGAATGGGGCAAACCATCATGATTCCACTTGCATTTCTAGTGGGAACAATGGCTGGTACACATCTCCCAGACCAGACACGTGGAGAGGACCACTGCGCATGGCAGGAAACCACACTGCCTTCATCAGTCAGCCCCATCTCCTGTCCCTACTCAAGGATGGAAGGCACAAGTGGCAACACAGATGCCAGAAGCTGGGAAAGTAGAGAAGCTCATGGGGAGACAGCAGCATAAAAACAGGAAAAACACCTCTTCCTGAAATCCAGACTTCAGTGTAGCCCTTGGCAAGGTCAGACAGCAACACCTGAAAGTGATATAAACATGCATATGGATATGTGGGCACCTACACAGTTATGTTTATCTGTGACGTCACAGCCCGCGTAGCTTGGGTTCAAAGGCCTAGAGAAAGAGCTGATGTGCAAATTAACACACAAGACAAAAAACATAAATTTTGAAATTATGGGGGAAGCCAGATGGAAACTCAGTTCTAGGGACTAAGCCCCACTGAATCTCTGGACTCATGTCCCACCTACATAGTTACGTTTATCTGTCTATTTCACTAC
This sequence comes from Murina feae, assembly GCA_004026665.1. NCBI lineage: Eukaryota > Metazoa > Chordata > Mammalia > Chiroptera > Vespertilionidae > Murina > Murina feae. Next base: position 4,445 of record PVJC01008481.1, read on the forward strand.
CATTAGAAGAAACTGAATAAAAAATGGTCCATGCCCTCCAGCAACCTACAGTCTAACCCACAGAAAGACCCAAACACACATCCTTGCCATGTGGCCCGGACAGCGGCATAACTGACCACTGTGGGGTCTAGTCACAAGAGGCAACGTTTCTGTAATCAAAGACTTCATGGAGAAGGCGATATTTGAACTGAGCTCAGAACCTGGATAGAAGCTAAATAAGAGGCACTGAGCAAAGGAAACTCTCTGCAGAAGGAGTGGCATGCACAAAGGGATGGAGAAGAAGAGGACAGGATGGATCAGAGAGGGGTCAGTGATGCATTTTGGCTGGAGCACAGATCTGTGTTCATTGTTAGTAAGCAGTAAGCTGTTGATTTGGACAGACAGTGGGTTTGGGAATTAAGAGTGTTTGGGTTTAAATCTTATTCACTGTATCCTTAGGCAAGTAACTTACCTCTTTGTAGCAGACACTGCCAAGGTTCATAGCCCGTCAGGTTATCAGCACTGTTCTAGAAAACTGACGGCTTGTACCGCTTTGCTGAAGGAGTTCCTATGGTTGACAATGTGTTCTCAGCTTATTGGCAGGGCAGGGAAGGGCAACAGTAGTTGGTAGTTAATGTCTCAAGAGCAACCCTCAATCAGACATTCAGAAGTTGGTAGAACACTAGCCTAGCCCCTTGGCCTGAAGTGTAGAGCTCTGTTGTATACAATCTGTCAGATGGTCCACAGCTAAACTGAGAGCCTTTGCTGCACACAATGGTAGCCCACTCATTATCACATTGTTCACACTCCTCTCTTGCTGTTATCACAACCCCCTTTCCTCATTGCCCTTCCTGGCACCAGAGTCCTTACTATAGGATCTGATTTTGGAGGAATCCAAACCAGGACATTCTTTAATTCTGTTTCTTCATCTGTCAAATGGAGATAATGATGCCCACCTTGAATAGTGGTTGTAAGATATCTTATATAATAAAGAGGGAATATGCAAATTGACCATCACACCATAATAGTCAAGATGGCTGTGCCCACAGCAGAGGCCGAGTTCCCATAACGAGCCTTAAAGAAACAATCAGCAGGGACCTGAGGTTGTGTGGTGCTGGGCCCCCCGCCTGGTGGGGCTTGACAAGGGACCTCAGGCCATGCCACTCGCACCAGCACCGGGCTAGGGGATCTCAGGCTGCTCCCCTGATCCCAGCACCAGGCTAGGGGGCCTCAGGGCATGCCCCCTCCAGGCCAGGGTACCTCAGCCCATGCCCCCCGAACCCCTTCGGCACCCGGCCAGGAGACCTGAGGCCATGCCCCCCACCTGGTGGGGCTTGACGGAGGTTGGGCCAGTTAGGTCTGGATCTAGCCCAATGGGGGTGGGACTGGCCAGGTCTGGGTCACACATGATTTTGAGAAGCATGTGGGTGGGTGGGGACTTGACTATGGTTCCCATGGCGCGCCCCAGACCGTGATAGGAAGAAAATTTTCATATACATTTTACTAATTTTCTTTCATCTGACACTTCTATTATAGATAAAGAGCAAAAAGCAATATTAAAATATTTCCCCTAATTAACTCCCTATTAATGTGCATGAATTTCATGCACTGGGTCACTAGTAGGTAAAATAATGAATATAAAGGACCTAACAGGGTATCTGGCATAGTAAGTGCTTGATAAATATTGGCTATTCAATAAATGTGAGAGACCCTTGAAATCTAGGGTGTGTGATACTATGAGTGGGGTACTAGGGAAAGGTTTTAAATAAAGAAGTACTTTGAAGAAATTACCAATGGCCTTCCTTGGAGTATTCTGATTTTCTTGGTAGAATCATGGCCTTCGTTATAGGATTCTTGCCTTCATTATCAGATAAAACAGTAAAGCTCCCTACTCTCCCCAATATCCATTCCTCCACTGATTCCAAGCGCACAAGAGAATTTCTCATTTCTGCCATGTGACTAGTTCTGGCAAATGACTGAGTGAGCATCAGTGTGTCACTTCTGGTACAGAATATTATTTGTCAATGTCAGTTCCTCCAGGCCCTCTAACCCCTGCCATCAGGAACCGACAAAATTCTAAATCGTAGAGTTTAGGTCACGGAGTGAAGATGCTGTGGCTATCAGCCTCCTGTAATATATGATGATTATAAACTACAAGTAAATTTCATCTTAAGCCACTGAGATTCTCTAATTGTTTCTTACTGCAGCATAACCTGGCTTACCCTGACTAATATATATGGAAAGAGGCAGAGAGACTGAAGGCAGGTTAGTTAGGGGTCTAGTGCAAGCATCTAGTAAAAAGAGTTGGAAAAAAGACCTAGAAAATGGAACGTGAAAGTGGGAAAAAGTGAATGCCAGGGAAGAAGAATCAGCAAATAGAGGAGAAGAGAAAAGAAATTAAACATGACTCCAGAGATTCAAGCTTGGAAGCTAGAAGGAAGATGGTAGAAGAAAAAGGCAAATGAGAAGCACAGTGGATCTCAGAAAGGCTGGTCTGTTTTGAGACATGAGTTTGAAGAGGTTCTAGCCCACACCACGAGAGGAAGCCCTCCTGTCCCTCTGCCCGCATAAGGATCACACACCCTGACCACCATACATTGTTATGGATCCATATTTAAATATGTACTTTTTCTAGGACATATGGAGGATGGCTTGCACTCAGCCCTGCATTCTAATCCAGTGATCTTCCTACCACTCACAATTGTCCCAGCATTGAAGAAGTAACACCTCTGGTCTACACAACCAGGGATCACTCAACAATGTGGTTACTTAATATTGTCTAGAAAAATGAATTATGTAACTTGTAAGGAAAATAAAGTGAATAACTGTCATCTTTCTCCTTCTTATAATCTGAGAGTGTCTTAACCAGAAGAAATATTAGCATTTAGGTCATCCTAAGCTTCATTATGTAATTGGAAAAAAAATCACTTTAACTTCAAGAATTAATAGGTGCCCTATATTTTCTTAACTTGTGGATCAAAGTCTCAGAAACTCAAAACCCCACTCTCATACCTTAAATATGGACTGTTTAGTAAAGTTTTATGAAATTATTTAATTTTTCTAGGTAAAGTACAGTTGTGAAAAGGAGGGCCTTCTATTTGACCAGAAGCTGAGAATAATAATGTGCATAACAGATAATATCAAAGTGAAGTTCCTTTCTTCCCCAGCAAAATCTTTTTTTCCATTTTCCAGTTTTAAAAATGACTATATTTCTTTCACAATCCCAGAAGTTACAGCTATTTTACTGATCATATTAAAAGTGCTAGATGTCAAGAAAATTGGGTGAAACAATAAAAGTTTCATCATATACATAGGCCCTTTTAAACAGTTACTGTTAAAAGCTGCAGACCATCTAACCTGCACACTGAATTTTCAGTTACATAAAAATATATTAATAAAGTCCTGTCTTAAGAAACTATACCAAAAAAAAAAAAGAGTTCATAGTGTACCTCTCAGCTTTATAATTAGTGCTGTAGTCTGTACTCAGATGATTTAAACCTAATATAGTTAAATTAGAAACTAAGTAATTTCTGTTTCCAACAGGAATCATTATGTCTTTAGAATTTTGCAAAATGCTAATGAGTTTTAAAGAAATTATTATATTATATTTCTTATTCACTTTATCCCCAGCAGTTGGTGCAATACCTGGCATATGGTACTTGCTAACTAAACAAGTGCTGAAGGAATAAATGAATCTGTAATCATAAATAAGTGATTAGCAAAAGCACATTCATTTGTCACTGCTCCCACTCAGGGCATGAGTGATATTCACTTCTGTGTCTCAGCTCAGACCACAGATCCATTTATTTCTGATGAGTTGGTTGTCCATTCTGACTGGACAGTGCCTTTGCCTGACAGGCTATTAAACAGAAGTGCGCCCGCCTCTGGACAATGATAAAGTACAGAGACTACTCCTATAAGAGTCAGGAGGTGCGGGGTCTGGTTTTGCCAATCCTGTGAGTGAGCCTGCTTGCACATGCAAAGATCTTCATGGAACCTACTGTGGACTGGGCTCTGTGCCGGGCACATCGTGAGCAATGAAGGACTTAACTCATAAAATTCCAGAAGGGAAACGACTTATCCCCGTTTTACACATGATAAAAGCCTGAGGGTCAGAAAGATGAGGAACGTGGCCAACGTCACAAATCCAGGAGGTAGGACTGCAAAACAGCTCTATCTGACTCCCAAGTCTACCATCAGTAGCCACTCTAATGATAAAGATAAGAGTTCTGCAAACTTCTGATGCATCATGCAAATAGGAGCTATTGTCATCATGACTTGTCAATCTCCTATATTCTATCACTGCCCTCAGAGATATCTCTTATCTAAAGGCAGCTCAACACATCAGCAGGGTCCTGACTTTTCAAGATCTCTTCAGTAGGCTCTCGAACTGGTGTTCAACCCCTCCTTGGTCTGTTTAGATCAGACTTGAATGTTTGAGCGTGTTCACACACTGATTATCATTTCATAGGCATAGATTCACTATTTGAGAGTGATGTCTGCTCACTGTTTTATAATCTGTATAAAGTGCCCCAGCACAAGGAAATGGCGCTGGGGCACAAGATCCTGCCCTCGGGTGGTCAGCCCAACAATATGGCTTCCTAATGACAATGTTATGTCCATATAGATAAGTCTGCTGGAGCTTCTGGTACATGGCTGAGGATTAAAGTGGTGTGGCCAGCTCTTTTTTTTTTTAAATATATTTTCTTGATTTTTTTACAGAGAGGAAGGGAGAAGGAGAGAGAATTGGAAACATCGGTAAGAGAGAAACATGGATCAGCTACCTCCTGCACACTCCCTATTGGGGATGTGGCCACAGCCAAGATACATGCCCTTGACCAGAATCGAACCTGGGACCCTTTAGTCCGCAAGCCGACACTCTATCCACCGAGCCAAACTCGTTAGGGCAACGTGGCCAGATCTTACTGAGGGCTTCTCATGCCCTGGCAGTACCTCACTCTGGCTGGATGTCTACCATGGCCACCAAGGTATCTTCCCTGAGGAGCAGGGTGATTTGAGGAGTTGGGCTCACCTTACATTCTCAGGCTATCTCATGGTCACTATGCTGAGAACCTATCACTTGTGCTTATTGGAGTGAACTGGGCAATGGAAAAGATTTCAATGTCAAAGGGCTCACTTGGGTCAAGTCTCTAACCCACTCATGGTGGGCAACCTCAGGCCAGAAAGGCAGAAAGACGTGGTCAAGAAGAAAAGCTCAGCTCCTGGTTCAAATCCTAGCTCAGCCACCTAACTTCTTTCTGCCTCAGTGTTTTTATCTGCACAATGGTGATGGGGTAAGATGTACCGCAAGTAAACGTGAAGAGAAATAGAAGTGTATTATTTCTAAGCATCTGAGAAGTGTATTATTTCTAAGCAACTTGAGTTTCCAAATAATATGTGCCATGTAAAGCTATCTGAATGTTTAAATTTTATAAAAATTCTGAAATGGGTAATTATGTTTTTTACATGTGTCATTTCAGAAGATACAGCTTTTATGGACAACTGGAAGGTTACTCAGTGAAAAGAGTTTCATTGCTTTGAACACCACCAAGGCAAACATTAGTTGACAATTTCATCAGAATTTGGGAGGAGCTTGTGTACTACAAAGAAATTACCAGTGCAAAATGTGAGTGCAAACAAGAGGGCAAGACCTATTTTAATGATGCAAAACCAAACTTTTCAAAGCACTCTGAGCAAAAGAAAGTTGACCTTTTTACATCCTGATTTAATCACCAGCCTCGTTCCCTCTGTAGAGCGTATGGATGCTGAAGGCTGGCAGGGCCCTGGGAAGGCAGCGATCCACTCTGTGTGGCCCTTGGGCACCACTCCCCCACTACCTCCTCCCACCCCAGCTGAGTGTTGTGCTTACCAAGAGTCAGTTGTATTGTTCCATGATGCTTTTAATCACATGACCTTTCATTTTACCTACTCTAATAAAAGAGTAATATGCAAATTAACTGTCACTCCGAGACGCCTAAGCCATGCCCACCAGCCAAGCCACGCCCACCAGCCAATCAGAGCAGCTATATGCAAATTAACCCAGCCAAGATGGCGGCCGGCAGCCATGGAGCTAGAGTAAATAGTAGGCTTCCATTGCACCAGGAGTAAACTGCCTGCCTAGGCCGGCTGAACCTCTGCTCAAGGAAACAATGTTTCAATTATAGAAGCCACGGAGCTGAAGCAAACAGAAGGCTTTGTGCTTGCCTAGGCCTCCACTCAAAGTAACAAAGTTTCAATTATAGAAGATAAATAAACCCCAGAAACCTGATTCTGGCCAGCCTTGCTGGGACATTGGGTCAATGGGAGCTGTGGGTAGCCTGAAAACAGTCCTCAACCCCTCACCCAGGCTGGACAGGCATCCCAGTAGGGACCCAAACCCTGAACGGGCTGTAGGCAGCCTGAAAATGGCCCTAAGCCCCTCACCCAGGCTGACCAGGCATGCCAGCAGGTGGACATCCCCCGAGGGGTCCCAGACTGCGAGAGGGCACAGGCCAGACTGAGGGACCCCCCTCCAAGTGCACAAATTTTTGTGCACTGGGCCCTTAGTAAATAAATAAAATACAAATAGAGTAAGAAAAGTTGTTTCTGTAAAAGCTAGGTTTACTGCTTTGCAATAACTCAACAAAGGAATCCCTAAACAACAATTACTGCAACCCTGAAAGACTGAAAAATCTAGCCGCTTTCTGTACTTATATAATGCCCTGTTGCTTGAGTTTATGCTTGAAGGATGACCAAGAATTCCAATCAGTGGGCTCATATTAAAAAGGAGAAGAGCTTTTCCCCTACATCCAAACATTGTCAAATAAATCTTGCACTGCTATCTCTTAACTAAAAGAAAATGTATGTATATTTAAATACTGGGTTCCAGCAACCTGTCAGCCTGTTTTGTAGATAAAGTTTTACTGAAACACAGTGATGCACATTTATTTCCATATTGCCTATGACTACTTTTGTAGGGCTGAGTAGCTGCAATACAGACCCCAAAAAATAAAAATATAAGTAAGTAAAATATTTGCTATCTGGCCCTTAACAGAAAAATTTCACTAATCTCAGCTCTAAAGGATCAATTCTTCAAAGGCAGTGCTTTATGAGTATGACTGTAACTGTGCTTTTAAAAAAGGTTCAGGAACGTCGCCATAGTAAATTAATTCCTCAAGGTTACCCCTAACAATGAGAGGCAAGCCAAGTGATTAACTAAGCCACAGATACTGTCTTATGACACACATTTCCCCTCAACTTCCCCTTCAGGAGTGCATCCTGGGAGGATTCACTCAAGAGCATGCTGCGGAGGTGCTCAGATGGGCATTCTGATCCTGTACAACGTACTTTTCTCAGCCTTGACAGCCTGTCTGTCACCCGTGGATCTCGGGCTGGGGAGACTGGGATTCTCACACACCCCGCAGCTTGGAGCTAATCAGGAGGTGCGAGAAGGCAGCCTGAGGCACCTTTTCCTTTTTCTGGACCCTCAAAGCATAGGCACCACCCTGCGGAGATCACAAATGCCCTCATTGTTACTGAGTTAATTGTTGACTGTTAACTATTGCACCCACCTAACTCAAAGACATATGTGTCTATCGTTTTACTTTTTACCCCATCCCAGAGGTTGCCCTGATTTGCTTTCTCCTGCCTCCCTAACTATCACCAATGGATGCCATGTAACCCGCCTAGGTCTCCTCTTTTGATTGTAATGTGTAAAACAGGGTGCAAAACTGCCATTCTCTGAAGCATCATCTCAATCCATTGAGATTTTCCTTCCCAGCAATTGTTGACAGTTTGGCTCAAATAAACTCACCAAAATTCTCTGTAGGTTTGACTGTTTCTGACACTGATACTATCAAAATGGTAAATGGTATTCAGTTTTGAGTTTCCAAATAAACATGAGTCAATTTGGGTGTAGGAGAAGTGTTAGTGCCCGCCATAATCCCTCAGGCCTCACCTCAGAGCTGGCCAGCCCACTTCCAGCTACCAATCTGGGCAACATTTTGCTCAAGAGATTTCTCAGAAGACACAGAGGCCCGCTGGCAGTCAGCCTGCAGGCTGGCCACGTGGGAAATGACAGCACCCTCATGGCAGCCTTCTTCCAGGGACAGAAAGAATGGATGTAAATACCCAAGCCTGGGCCACCTCACCCTCCAGCAGGATAACTCTCAGCCATGAGTTCTATGTCACTTTCTAGAGTTTCTCCCATGAATTTAAACTCTAATCACCCACAGTGTAACTTGCTTGATGAGAAAACCATGGATTCCCTGCCTCACTTCCCCACTCTCGTTTTTGTTTTTGTGTTGTTTTGTTTTACACCTCAAACTATTTTCATTCAAATCTTTGTCCTATGGTTAGTTAATGGGGAATCCAAAAAAAAAAAAGGGTATAACTTAATTAATTCTTTTAAGTTTGCATAATAAGTATTTTAAACTCAACTCATGAGTAAAATATCAGGCACAAGGTATTTATAGCCAAGAAATCAGAAGAGAGTCTAAAAAATGTCAAGAGCATCAAAACCAGCAACACGCCTAACAGAAGTGGGAGAAAGTCCAAGCTTATGGGGGTCTTTCCCTTCAGGTCAAACTCACTAGAGTTATAAGAGGTTAGTTTGACGTTCTCAAGAGATAAAAAAAATTACCTTCTCTTCAGTACATGGATTCCAGAAACCTCTAGGCTCCCAGAATTTCTCTTTTTGTTTTGTTTTGTTTTGTTTTTTGTTTTTTGGGGGAGGTTCTCTTGTTAATCCTCACCTGAGAATATGTTTCCATTGATTTTTAGAAAGAGTGGAAGGGAGGGGGAGAGACAGAGAGAGAAACATCAATGTGTGAGAAAAACATTGATAGCCTCCCTCACAACCAGAGCCAGGGATCAAGCCTGCAATCAAGGTACATGAATTGAATCGAACCCATGACCCTTTAGTCCGAGGGCCAACACTCCAACCACTGAACCAGACTGATTTGGGCCAGAATTTCTATCGCCTGCAATTATTTCTCGACTCCACACAGCGGTGGGCAGGTTAGCTTCAATGGGCTCCTGTCCAAGAAGCCTGCAGATTTGGGCCCAGAGGACACGCTCGGCCTCACAAGGTCTAGGTTTCTATTGCTCTCGTAGTTGTTCCATGAATGTACAGCAGGCATCCTGAAGCTAAATCAGACCTGACCTTCAGAGTTCTGGGTGCAAGCTAAACACAAATCAAACCCTATGGCTATGCCTAAGGGGGAAAGTAGCAGAAATACTGCATATATTCGAAAGCATTGGTACCAGAGGTGTCAATGAGGGTCACAGCAAAGAGAAGAACTTACTTAATTAAAAGACTAGTCACAGAGGTGTGAGCAGCTTTAAGGACCAGGAATATTGATGCACCCAGAGGCCAGCACCAATGAGACACTGCCACTACCTCCAGGGCAGAAAGTGAAGTAGAGAAAATACTGCTATGGAGTCCGCAGGGTTGAAAGCAATAGAGGGCTGAGAGATATGGTTTTAGTACCAGAGGAGGGTGGAATCCAGAAGAAACACACGAGATTTTCTCCCCGCTCTCCTCCATCCTCCTTCTGATGCCGCCCCGGGTGTCACCTAAAGGACAGAGCAGTCTGAGTGGCACAGCTGCCAGCCCTAACAGCACGGAGCGGGGCAGGGGGAACAGAGAGTTGAGTGAGAGGCAGGACAGAAACACAGGGCCCATCGGTGTGTGGGTGCAGAGCAGGCCATGGGGGGGAACTCCACTCTCGACAGGTCAGACTTTGCAGTCGTTTCGCTTGTTTTCTTCATACTTAGCTCATCTTCTCCCTCAAACACAGAGAAAAGTGAAAGGGCTTTGGAGTGAACATGTGTAAACTCACCACATGGATTCTACCATCAGCGCTACTGTACCTGCTTCACCACCTACATCCCCAGCACTCGATCCCTCTCTCCACCCACCAGTGAGTCCTACTTCTGATGTATTTCAAAGTCAAATTCAGAGAGCGGTATACCCTCCCCTAAATACTTCCTCATCACATCCTTTACTTAGCTTTTTTATTTGCTATAACAATGCAACTCCTTTTCATCTCTACTTTACCCATATATACGCATTAGAGCTGAGTATATGCCAAGAACTAAATATATGTAATTGGTGGATGGGTCAATCAATTTGTTGCTTCAATTGGGCCGCCCAGGGGCACTCATTTTATCAGGCAAAGACTGCAGAAACCTTTGCAAATACTAGCTGTTGGCTGCTTTGCCTTCCAGGGATTACAGAATTGATGTTTGTCTGCAAGCCATGGTCAGCACAACAGACCGAAGAGGAATGCTGAAGGCCCTGAGGACTGTTTCCTCCCAACCTCACAGCCCGACCTCATTAGGAGAGATGGACTGCCTTCATCCCCTCCTGCAGCCCAACCTTCTCAGTCACCACAATGCCTTTCCCACGCGAGGCTCAGGTTCCTGCCTTTGGATCTAAAGACAGATGGGGAGGGAGAGGAACTGAACATTGGACTATTTTACCTCCCCACTCCTCCCATATTTTGATGTATGAGTAGTAAGTGTATTGCCTTTGCTTCTTAACCTCCAAGACATAATAAAAAGCAGGTCTGAAGCAGCCCCACATGTTACTTTAAGCTCTACCTGTTCTCTGGGTATGGAAAATGACATATTTCAGAGTGTAGACTCAATCAGACGCTCCTTAAAAACCCACAATTCCCATAGCCTCTGGCAGCACAGAGGTAAGACTGAAATTACATACTGATGCAGGCAAACTCCCTGGCCCTCTCCTCCTCTAAATTACACTGCAGTGCAGGTTTTCAAATGTCTGCTCGGGTTAAGCAAAAATGTTCACACATGGAAGTGACCCCTTTTCTGAATTGTACCGGAGGAAGGAAATGAATTTGGGAGCTGGGAGCAGGATGTTCAAACATATTTCCCCTAAATGAGGCCATCATTTTCCATTCATAGCTGTCTGGGAAAGGTTGGCTGCATGGGAAACACTCCACCAGGTGATGGAGGGGACACATAAGTGAAGACATCATAGTACTTTCCTTGATAAAGCTACAAATCTAATAGAAGGCATGAGTCAGATACATTGATAGCATAGCACAGGCAGACGGAAGAAGGGAGAAATGGCTGCTGGCTGGGAGAGGGCATGAAGGTTTCCCAGAGCACAGGACAGTGGTGCCAGGGTGGGGTGAAGATAGGGAGAAGAGGAAGTCCATGGAACAACAAATAATCTTACTTGGCTGGATGGGATACAGGTGTGTATCTAGTGTGAAGACCAAAAAAGTAAGTTGGGGCCATATGTGACAGGTCTCAGATGCTCAGCTTTAGAGTTTGGAAGGAAACGGAAAGCCAGCAAAGAATATTAAACACAAGAGTGATGAGAACTGCATTTGGGAAGACCATTCTAGCAGAGAATGGTTGACTCAAAGTGGGGAGAGAGTAGACATCATAGAAGTAGCATATTTTACATTCATTCTCTTAATATCACAGTAAGGAAGGTAGCTATGAGAAATTATTGATATTCAAATTGCTAATAGCCTGTTTTTGGGTAAGGAGCCATACAGCTGATACATGAAAATCTATATCTACTACAGTAGCTACATAAAAACATGTGATCTTAAGTCTTTCTTCTTGGTTGTGTACAAAGTCCAAAGCAAATATTGACTATTTTTATTAAACTCTAAGCTGACTTTATGTCTTTCATCAATGACATGAACTTTATGACTGAACTAGACACTAAAAGTCTTCTATAATAATGTAAAATTAAGGAAATGATATACTTTTCAATTCCATTTTCATAGGAGCCTAAGTAAGCTCAGTTATACATTTGTGTCAATGCTGTCAGTATTTGAGGTTGTACCAAACATGAAAAAACTATCCGCTCTCCACTTACCTAGACTCTATAAACCTTAATAACCTACCTCATGTGGACCGGCTCTGAAGTGCCCATTGCGCACCAAATGTTTCAGTTCTTTCCTAGGAGTATTTCCGTCATCACATCATCTCATTTATATTTGTTACGTAAAGCTCTTGGCAGCTACATTTCAGGTGAGAGCTCCAATGTAAGTACTCTATCTGAGGCCAGACAGACATCAGTTTCAAATGTAAACCTAGGCCTGTTAATGGGATTCTTGTTACCACTCCTGCAAGCTGAAGGGATGTGTGACACATGTACAAGTTGTCGTCAAAATCCATCAATTACTTTAAAACAACTATCAAAAAAAAATGCTTCCTTTTTCAACCTAACGGTTTACTTGTTTACACCAACGGGGACCTCCTAGAACCTCACAGAGATGTTTAAGAAACTAACGGAAAGCCCTGAGACTTGAATGATGCCATGCTGAAGTTCCAGTAAAAATGTTTGCTGCTAAGGAAGATGGCTACACAGTGGCCGAATGGAAAGCTTCAGGTTGAGTCATCTGGGTGGTCCTCTATAGAAGACCCCTGGGGGACTCCAAGGCTCTCCTTCAGGGACTACGGCTGTTTCTCAACTGCAAACAGCCCCTCAGTCATTGTGCATTTTGCAAAATGCACGAACCTGCCAGGAGTGGGCGTGAAAGCAGTGCCAGTTCATGCTAAACAGCGCCCATGATACGCAGGGAGCCTCTGCCAGGAAAGGGTGGCCTGCCTTGTTGGCAAGGTCCCTGCTGGGTGCCTCAGGGCTGCAGGGCTAGACTCGCCCTCTGCAGTGACCATGCTCTGCCCCATCCGCTGCAGGAGCACCTCTGGATTGATGGGAAGCCACAGGGCTGGCACTCATGACCTGGGATCATGTCCTGGCTATGCCCGTTTCCTCAGCTAAATCCTCCACTCCAGACTCCTAGTGAGGAGCCTGCCCAGGTTACAGGACATCAATTCTCTGAAAGTGCTTGGAAAAGGGCAGTGGCTGTGCTCAATGCATCCGTTTATTTTCTCTGGGATAAGTCCACAGCATCTTCATCCCCATCAAAGTAGGCTGTGGCGTCTAAAAAATAATTTTTATATTTTCAGATGCATCTCTCACTGAATAAATTATTCTGCCGTGAATATTCTTTTTTATTATGGGGCAGAAATAGAAAGAGCTTCTAGAAAAACTGTGGGGGCGGGGGGAATGTGTTCTGGTTGTTGATGTGCCTTAGAAACTTCTTCTACTTGCCCTGGTCTGTGTGCTTAGTTGGTTGGGCATTGTCGCTGGTTGGATTCCCAGTCAGGGCATTGCCTGGGTTTCGGGCTCCATCCCCAGAGCAGGGCGTGCTGGATGCAGCCAATCTATGTTTTGTTCTCTCCCTCTTTCTTAAAAAAAAAAAATTAAAGTAAATCAATAAATTATGTTTTAAAAGAAAGAAATTCATTTTACCCACTGTTTATTTTAGAGAGGAAGGGAGAGGGAGAGAAGGTTAAAAACATCAATGATGAGAGAGAATCATTGATCAGCTGCCTCCTGCATGCCCCACACTGGGCATGGAGCCTGCAACCTGGGCACGTATCCTGCACCATGCCCTCCTGGTTCATATTCAACACTCAACCACTGAGCTACACCGGCTGGGCTGGATATTTTACTGTTTAAAAGGAACTAATTTTACTTTTTTTGTAAAATGTATGAAATATGCAGCAGCAAATAGCTTACATCCATGGAGCCATACACATAGTTTTGGGCCCTACAGCAAACAGACCTAAGTCAATTTGATGGCTTAGTTGGGGACCTTTTGTTGAATAACAGAAGCTCCCAACAAGGAAAGTTAGATGGTAACTACCTGCGTTTCAGACTGAGCTCCAAAGCACTGCATCACAGACAACCCCCGACAGCTGCTCCTTCTCCTCCTCTATGCACTGATGAACTCCATGCATTTCCCAGCCTTCCACGTGACCATGTGCGACCTGGCACACAAAAACCTCTCACACAAGCCTTCTTTCAATGAGAGAGAAACATTGATCAGCTGCCTCTTGCACATCCCCTGCTAGGGATGTGCCTGCAACCAAGGTACATGCCCTTGACCGGAATGGAACCTGGGACCCTTCAGTCCACAGGCTGACGCTCTACCCACTGAACCAAACCAGTTAGGGCATGGCTTGGATTTTTGGTGACATCCCTTCAAGTATTTTCCCAGCCACCTTTGAGAGTGGACTTCATTACAAAGTTCTTCAAACAGTAGCTACCCAGCCCCAGAGGGTGGGTTCCTGGCTAGCACGTAGGAGAAGCTGGAAGCACCTAGCCACAGGTACAGCAGTCACCCACCGAGAGATTAAAACACATGTGAACTCTTATGCTGGAGCTATGTTGTCTCCTGGATTACTGCAAGTAGTAATTAAGCACCTTTAGGGTAGAGATTAAAGTAAGTCACACAGTGACTGTTTATACTGAAGTATTTCAAAAATATATCACAAACAATAGAACAGGCGTCTAATTCATAGCCATCATCCAATTTCCTTATGTCTCCGCTCACCCTAAGAATTATGAGCAAAGGATCATGGAACCTATTCCTAAGTGTAAGATTAGATCAATAAAATTAGCCATCTGTTCAAAGAAGGTTTTAAACCCAGGTTGTCTTTAAGTATTCTGTTTCCAATGGTCCAGATGTTACAGAAAAGGGCCTGCTGATACAACTCCTTCCACACAACGTAAACCATTAACAGGCTAATATAAACGTATCGCACCAAGAAAAATAAATAGCATTAGCATTGTGTTAAATCTGATTCAAGATTTTGGATGCCCTGTCAGCAAACACAAGCGTTAAGATTTAAATTGCTGGGATCTGCAGAGTCAGACGAAGACAGAATCTTCCAGTGTCTTCAGGGGAATGGAGAAGGAAGAGAATGGAAATGAGATCAAAGCTTTAGGAAGTGTGTCCTTCTTTTTCTGGTTGGCTAAGGTAATAACAATTACTCTGATTGTTGTTAGATAAAAATATCCTATTTTTTGTACCACTTTAGCTTTCAAAGCATTAGTCTGCTTTATTTCCTTTGATGCTGAAAATAAGCTGGTGGGGTTTCCTGGGGGTAAGTGGGGGATTTTTTTCAAAGCTGAGAAAATGCAAGAATCATTAATAGAAAAAGGAAGAGCCACTGGGTCTTTATCTTTCTACATCACAGGTAGGGGCTCATGAATTACTCCTATTGACTGATTAATGAGCAAACATGGACCATTTCTTAGCTTTCTAGCTCTGTTGAAATTTTCACCAACCCTCAGTCACACATCAGCCTGGGTAATTCTCTCCCTGCCCACCACCACGGCCACACCCTGCACAACTTGCCCAAGACAATTACTAGGCAGAAATCAGCCATCACCTTTGAGGTTACTGGTTCTCAAAGAAATCCATTCATGCAAGACCACACACTTGGCAGCCACATTCTCCAAATTAAAAATCAAGGCACGCACCCTAACCGGTGTGGCTCAGTGGATAGAGCATCAGCCTGCGGACTGAAAGGTCCCAGGTTCGATTCTGGTCAAGGGCATGTACCTTGGTTGCAGGCACATCCCCAGTGGCAGGTGTGCAGGATGTTTCTCTCTCATCAATGTTTCTGACTCTCTATCCCTCTCCCCTTCTCTCTGTAAAATATCAATAAAATACATTTTAAAATAAAAAAATAAAAAATAAAAATAAATAAAAAATAAAAATCAAGGCACGCGGTTGACCAAAGAGTCGTTCTGATTTGTCAATGAACTTATCTGAAAAATTTTACAACTCAGTACAAATTAAATTACATGCAAGCAATCAAACATTAACATGTAGGGAAAAGGATTAAAGTGCATGACTTCCTAAGTGCCTGTGTTTATCAATCACCATGCCTGAAACACAGTCTTTCAGTTACACCTAGCCATTCAGGATCCCTCCCCCCCTCCCCCCGTTTACTGGTAAATTAAACAATCCCTGTTTCATAAATATTGACTTAAAGCTTCAGGCTTTTAACCCTTTTTAATGCCTTGGTATATGTACTGCCTCATTTAATCTCCCTTTGGACCTTAAATGGTAGCTTCTTCCATTATCCTATTTTTACAGATGAGAAAACTGAGGCTTACAGAGCTCATACAGCTTGCTGTCTGTCACCAAGTCACCAACAAAAAAGTCAGAACTTGAACCCATATTTGCCGAATCTCAGAGTCAGTGCTCTCTCCCAAGCCTTCCTGCTCAATGAGCAGAAACCAGCCATGGAGGCAGGGAGATGAGCTGGGAGGTGGAGAGGGCCTGAGGGAAGTGGGGGGGAGAGGTTGGTTAGGTACAGCTCCGCATGGCTTTTTGTTAATGCTGCTGTGGGGTTTCCCTCTTTTGTGTAGCATCTCTCCATGACTGGGATGGGGAAGCCAGGTGAGTAGGAGGAAGGTCTGCTCGGAAGAGATATCCCTCAGGAGCCTCCAAGAGACCACTGGAGTCCCAAATCCAGCCTTCAGAACACCCGCAAAGAGTCTAAGCACGGGGCTGCCTGGTTACAGTACTGGTGCATGTTGTTGCTGGCAACCCACCCGGTGTGGACGAACTAAGTTAGCGGTTCTCAACCTGTGGGTCACAACCCCTTGGGGGTCAAATGACCCTTTCACAGGGGTTGCCTAAAAACATCCTGCATATCAGGTATTTACATTATGATTCATGACAATAGCAACATTACAGTTATGAAGTAGCAACGAAAATAATTTTATGGTTGGGGGTCACCACAACATGAGGAACAGTATTAAAGCGTCGAGGCATTAGGAAGGTTGAGAACCACTGAGCTAAGTGGAGACTGTCGGTGGTGTACAGAGTGCCTGGGGTAGAGGCACTGAGGAAGGGAGGCAGTGGGAGGAGCCCAAACTCTACTTTGTCAAGTCTCAAGGTGTGGACTTCAACCTACAGGCACCAAGTCACCTGGGGTTTCTGTCACAAAAACAGGTGCCTGGAACGCACTCCAAGAATTCCTACCTCCATGGAAATTACTTGCTTGGGTCAGAGGCCTGAGACCTTCTGAGGTCAGAGACCTGTTCTGAACCAGCTTTGGAAGGTGCGCCCTCTGCTGGCAGCACCTTGATTTGACTTTCATCTGAGTGTCTATCCCTCTCCCCCCTACACACCCTATTCCTCCATCCATCACCTCCACTGGGCTTTCCCATCCAATGAGATTAGGGGTTCTTCAAGGTGGCAATGGCTTCCAGCTCATTTCATAAGGCTGAGGCCACACTCTGGGGTCCTTCTTCAAAACAGAGGTCCCCAACCAATGGAATCAAAGATGGGTCTGGGAGTTTCTCCTACAACTGCTGTGGGCTCCGTAGAATCTCCTCCTCCTTTTCCCTTTCCCATCCCTAAAACAGCAGGTGCACTTTCCATCCCTGCAGCATGACATGCTACGACTGAGACAAGTGGCAAGGGTCTTGGCCAGCTCCGAAGACCTATTGCAACAAGACATTACGTCATTCATTTAGCTGATTGGGAGAAACCACAGTCCTGTTTGCAGAGTGGGTGCGGCAGAAGAATACACAATCTCACAGGGTAGCCCTGTGTGAGCCGAGGCCCCATCTCAGCCTCAGACGCTCGAGTCCCTGTCTTCCAGAAATCTAGTTCTGACTCACTGGGCCACATTTGAGCGATAGTAACCCGTGAACAGATGGACAACTGGTCCCCAAAGAATTCTAAGGCTATGAAAGCCCTGGCTCAGGGTAAGAAACAAAGACAAAAACACCACTCAGTTCTTTCCCCGCCAAGTCACTCTCGCGTGAGAAAGAATTCTGAGAAAGAAGTACTGCCTCGTGTTTTACTACATTTACCCCTGACCTTGACTTCTCTATCCTTTGAACTCTTAGAGAACCAAAGCGGGTAGGGAAGGGAGGAAGGGAAAGGGAGAGGGAGAGGGAGAGGGAGAGGGAGAGGGAGAGGGAACTGGGCTTCTTTATAGGGTTAGATATTATGAAGGGCAGGAGGACTGGTGGAAGGAAAGGTAAAAGGAAGGTACTTCTGCTGTGGTCCTGAACTGACCTAGTAGCCAGGTGCTGGGGATGAACACACAGGAACACCTCGGAGATGCGCAGGTTCGGTTTCAGATGACCTCAGTAAAGCGAATATTGCAATAAAGCGAATCACAGTGCATATAAAAGTTATGTTTACACTATACTGTAGTCTATTGGTGTGCAGTAGCATTATGTCTATCAAAAAACAATGCACTATCTTAATTTTTAAAAGTTGCCAAAAAATGCTAACCGTCATCTGAGTTTCCAATTTGTTAAAATCTTCTGGCTGGTGGAGGATCTTGCCTTCAATTTGTAAAAAACACAATATCTGTGCAGCACGATGTAAAAAGGGGGAGCATGGTTGGTTGGAAAGGGAGAAGGGGGGACATTCAGAAGAGATGAGCCTCCTCCGATCCCGTGCTTTGTGCTGCTGTGGGAAGCAGATATTTTTTGTCCAATTTTACAGAGAGAGAAATACAATGGGAAGTACAAAGGGAAAGAGTAGAAACCTGTATCTCCCTGACGATGACTGTGGAGCCCCAAGGTCCTCCCGGGAAAACCTCAAATTCTAAACCCTAACCTGACCTTGTCCCACTGACCCTGGGACGTCAGGTAAACCAGAAAGGAGGAAGGAGGGCCAGACCCTCATGTGGTCCTCCAGCCAGAGAGTTCATCAACACTGAGAGGTACCAATCTGCCTTTGGGAGCAGGTGTGGCTGCTTGCATGCTGGTCCAGCAGGTGCGTCTGGACTTCCGTCTGGACTTCCCTTCCCCTCTTCCTGCCCTGCACCAGGCTCCCCTGCACTTCTCTGTGAGACTCAACGTAAGGGAGAAGTGCCAGAGACCACTCAAGAAGGCCTGGACGAGTTCAAGTTCAGCGTCTGTTTACTTGCACAGTCCCTTACCCACCCTCAGCCCAGTTATAAAATAAGGTCTTTGCATGTCCGTCCAGGTCTACAATTCTAATTTGTAATCTGAAAAGGAATGAAGGACATCCAATAAGTGGCAGTTCTGAGTCCTGGGGAAATGACAGAGTCCTGACTATCTTCAGAAGCCTCCTTTTCTACCTCCAGGTACTCCAGTGGGCTCTCCAGCCCCCCCGCCCCCCCAAGCCTCAGCCCCCAGGAGTTAAACAAGAGAAAGCAAGGTTACAGCCTGATTCTTGTGGATGAGGTCAGGAGACAGTAGCTTCCAGAACTCCCTAGTGGTATTTTTCACATTCTGTTATCTTTGGAGGCCTGGGTGCAATCCCAGGTACAAATGTTTAACAGCATTCAACAGGCTCCCTTCCCCCCCCTCCGCCCCCCAGAGCAGCAGAGGTAACGCCCTGAGGGCTCTGTCTCTTGGAGGTCCCTGTCCAGCCCAGAGGCAGACGCTTGGTGCCAGGCTGCACACTCTGCCCAGGAGCTGCTGAGAACTGTTTCTGGTCCGAAACATCAGAGCCTGAATTCCCACACCCCCACTTCCTAGTTGTGATCTTGGGGGAGATACTGGATGGCTCTAAGCCACAATTTCATCTTCAGCTAAACAGGGGTAATAATGGTACCCACCTCACAGAGCTGATGGGTTGATCAAACACATCTGTATGTGTCAAGTTCTTAGAACACTGTAGCCAGCACTTAATTAGCCAGGTATTATTATTTCATTTGACTTAACTTGAAAACTGTCATTTCTTGTTTTTCTCGGAAAATGCAGAGGTTCCTTTATTATTAATATTCAATTACAGAAGATGAACGGTCTTGGGGTGTCTCGAGCGAAGGTGCTTATGTTGGACCCAAATTAGACTCATAACTGAAGCTGCTACTTGGTTTTTTGTCACCAGATGTAGGTGGGATGGGGAGTCTTCAGGTTGATTCTGAATAGAAGACTTCTCCAGCAAAGCCGGGCTTGTCAAAAGTAGATTTCACAGTGTGAGGTGACAGACAGGGCCACCAAATAAAACAGGACGCTCCACCTACAAGGTGGCTACGCTACCTTCAAAATACTGCTCAATTTCTATTGGGGAAACAAGGTACAAAGCATTTCCATGTGGATCCAGCAGGACTTGCCGGTGTCTGGGGAAGATTATAAATTAGCTGACTGCTCTTCACATCAGAGCCCAACGGGCACACTCAGTTTTTAATCTGGACCAATTTTCCAGGTCAAAAACTGGTCTTTCCAAGGGATGTAAATGAGCCCCGGAGGAAATCCCCACCCCTGAATTTTATAAAGTAGCTGTCATTTTCATCTGAGCAGCTTTCCAAGCTGAAAGCCAGTGCCTGGATACAATTATAAGGTAATGAAACATTTGTCTAAGCTGAGCATAGTCCAAACACTCCTTCTACCTCAAATTTGATGTATTTTACACGCTACCATGTTTAACAGGTGGAGTTCCCACCACCAAAACCCCATCTACGCTTCAGATAAAACCAAAGAGGCATCTTCATGGCATGAACAGCAGAATGAGGCTCTGAATGAACCAGGTAGGAAATGTTTCTAGGAGAGGAACTACAAAAAATACGAAAGGAAATATGATGAATCATGTGAGCAGTTTTATACAGCAGGGTTTTGCAAAATGCTTTGTTTTAAAAAATTTGCTTAAATGCTGGAAATCCTTAAAAGAACATTGCATATACTGTTGATGTTTAAGAACTATAGATAGAACTATGCATTATTCAAAATTTTGAGTAAATGGTTTTATGTGAATAAATAAACCCAGAGAATGTAATTGATCACGATGTGGCTACTTTAAGGAGGAAAGTTAGAAAGTAGCCCTTCTCTGAAATCCTGGTAAAGGTATGTATGTGTGCATGTAAGAAAAGAAACTAACATTACCTTAGACAGCTGCTATTATCTTCAGGATGAACAGTGGAAACAGGGAAATAGAATAGCTCACATTTTAAGTATGCTGCAAATTATGATAATATTCTCCATTCCAAGGCAGGTAGCAAGGTGATAACAGATACAGTCTGAAGAGTGAGGGTGACTCCCAGAGCGGAATAGCAACAAGTCATACAACCAAAAGGAGAGATCCTTGAACAGCAAATATATTTAAGCAGCCATATGGGAATCTGCCAAGATTATTTCCTCTGCCCTCTGATAAATTTCCCCTGGTTTGTCTCTTATGAAAACACTGTTTGTAAAGACAAACTGCACTTTCTGCAAAGTTTTGCAGGCTGCATTCAAATAAAGTTATATTGTTTTCCATTGTTCCATAAGGCATAATTAATCCCATAAGACAACCTTGCTTACAAAGTAAACTAAGAAAAAAACAGATTTTCCAGAATTCTAAATATAGTGTCAGCAGGGGGAAAAAAACCAAAAACCCAAAATCGTTATTCTGGGCAAACAATGGTTAGAACTTCATTGCTTAGAATGTTCTTCCTTGGAATAATCTCACAACACATGTCAAATCAAAGTAGACAAAATACAGGAAGACTTTTTATGGGTGAAACGAGAGGAAATGCAAGTTATTATATATCAAGTTCTCTCCCATCCCTTCTAATAGTCTACAACCCTGACATTTGGGTCGAAATCTCAGAGCTAAGATGAAATTCTGAGAAAGCATCCTCAGAGTGGAAGAGAATCCTAACATTAGGGGACACATCTCTACTCAGTGCCTGGGCAGGACCAGAGCTGGGCAGGGGGGACTCCAGGCAAACAAACCTTCAGACACTTCACAGGAAATGGCTGGGCTCTGGACAGTATGAACTCAACAAGATGTTTGGAGACACAGGAGGAGCTGTCTGCCTCTGCAGGGTTGCAAACCTCTGTAATTGAGACAGCATGATCGCTACCCCGACTCTCAGGTCTCTGGGATCAAATGCAGAGCCTTCCACCTCCACTGTGCCTGCATAATAGATCATTCTTTTAACAAACAAATATCCCTGGAAGCCACCACCACCCTCCCCTCGGGCCGGGGGCGGGCGGCTCTGTCTTTTCTCAGCCCAGGGCAGCGATGAACCCAGTTAAACTGGCGCTGATGAGGGGAGAGAGAGGCGGCGCGTGGACCGCTTCGCTCCTCACCAGAGACCGGGACCTGGGCGCTCCGCCTGTGAGGCCCCACGGGCGCCACGGAGCGTGTTACCTGGTGTTCGGCGAGCTTCCCCGAGCAACACGGAGACGGACTGCAGGCTGGAAGCCAGGAGTAAGAGCCGGAACAAGATGCCTTGGATGAAATCCATTTCGCCGAGGGCTTCTGCAAAGTTTCACCAAGTCCCAGGCGCACAGAAAAAGGGCGTCTCCGGGGAGGACGAGCGGGACGCCGGCCCCGCGGACCCCCTGGCGGGGGTGAGGAGCTGAGGGGCTGAAGGAGCGAGATCAGCAACCACCAGGAGTCCAAGGAGGCAGGACCGCAGCCGGAGGTCGGCGTGCGGGAGTGAAGCCAGTTGCCAGCAGCAGGGCTGGGGGGCGGAGGGGTAAGGGGGGGCGAGGAGGCGGGGGCTGCGAAGGAGGCCCGCAGGGAGGGACCAGCTGGCTGCGGAGGGAGGGAGGCTGGACCCGCCCGGGGATGTAATTACAATCGGGTGGAAGTGAGAGGGGCAGGCCCGGAGACAACTGAATGTTCGCCTACCTCTAGGGCAGGCGGCCCGCCCATCACCCCCTCGGATGACCCCCCGCTCAGCCCTTCCCGGCTGGTGACCCCGGTTGGGGGACCAGGAATGGGCAACTTCAGGCACTAGAGACACAGGGCAGGAGCTCGGCGATTGCAAGTCCCGGACCCTGGGCCGCCGTACTGGCCCTGAAACGTTGCTGCACCTCCCCCTCCCCTGGTTGTACCCTCCTCCAGCCGCTGCGCTCTGGGTGGCCTCCACCCGCCCGGGGACCTTCCCAACACCTCCCAAGGGGGCTCTGGTCGGGGTCCGACGCCCTAGGGGGACTGGGCGGGGGAGCAGAGGGTCTGTGGTTTGCGAGTGGGTGAGGGAGAGAGGAAGAGGGGGCGGGGCCGGCCGGCCTGGGCGCTAAGAAGATAAATGGGACTTAGACGAGCAGATGGAGAGCTCGCGCCCCATCACTCAGGCGCAAACTCCGCGTGGAGATTAAGGCCCGGAGTTGGGGGGGAGGTCCCCTGGCATCAGAGGGAGGCAATTTGAGACCCTTCTGGGGCGGAGCTGAAACTCCAGGTTAAGCCCTACGTTGGGGAAAGAGACACGAGCTCGAGCCACCTGGAGGGCAGAGAAGACCGGGCTGGGGCTGGGGCTGGGGGTCCTGGTGCCTGATACTGGATCGGCGTTCCTGGGCTGGTTTCCTGGCCCGTAGAGACACCTTCGCCTCAGGCTTGGCTGCCTGAGGACTTAGTCAAATGCACCTTTTGCCAGGTTTCCCTGCGAGAGGAGAGACCCTGGGATGTAAGTCGCCTTGCACACTGGCGCGCTGAGCTCCAAGCCAGCCAGAAGGGAAAGCAGACACAATGAATACACGGAGAGGGAAACGCAGCTCCCCAGTGCAGTGCCGGGGAGAGATGCCAGGCCCTGGGGAGTGCCCGCAGAGGAAGACCGTGGCCGCTGCCGAGGGGACCACCGCTGAGTCTGAGGCCCTTCCTGAACCGAGGTCTGGGCGAACTGGAGGGGACACCTGTGGACCCACAGATCTCCCCCAGTGAAGCTCCCTGGTCGAAAGGTCTGTCAAGAGCTGGATCTTGTTTGTTAGCAAAGCTGAGGATATAGTCCCTGATGGTGGCGTTCTCAGATGCGCAGCTGCCCATAAATCAGTGCCAAGTCCACTCCAACTTGAGTATTGGGAAGTCATAACTGGGACACCAGAGCTTGTCCCTTATATGGATCTGGACTTGAAAAGTCCGGAGGGACTGTGCTTGTCACTTCATGGCCATTACAAAGCCTGTCTGGGAGCCTGGGGTGGGGGGGGGGCAGCGGGAGGGGAAGACTGTCCCCAGGGCGCTATCTCCACAGACCCTAAGGATGATCAACACCCCTGGAAGTCATGGAGGCCCTGCCTCCGCACCCTCAGGCACCTGCAATCAGCATCCTTGGCCAGTCAGGGGCCCAGGTTTGAACTCCAGCCCTGAAGTTGTTGGCAGCTCTTTCCATGAGAAGGCATTTTCTTATATCTGACTTAAGGTGGAACCCACACAAGGCAATGCTCCCGTGAAGGTACATCCCATGCTGGTTCTACTCTCTCCCACTTCAAACATGATTCTCCCTGATGTAGAAATTGGAAGCAATAATAACCATTAGCACGATGGCCAGCATTTATATATCACCTCCTTCATTCCACGCCCTCTTTGAATTGCTCACCAATCCCAATAACAGTTATCCCACACAGGTATCGTTAGTAGCATTCTCCCCATTTGACAGACGAACAAACTGAGGCTCTGAAAGTTAAATAACTTGCCCAAAGACCTGCACTCTCAAGAGATGGACTTTGGACTGAACCCACGCAGTCTGGTTCCAGAGCCCAGGTTGTGAGACAGGTGGGGGCAAAGCTGACACAGGGGGAGCTGAGGAACAGGGCCTGTGGAGGGTCCATCCTGGGCCCTGCTTGTTGTAGATCTTGGAAAAATATAGGGCCTGGATTAAACCATCAGTGAATTCCAGATTTTGCTTTCTCTTCCCATATAAAATAGCACCATCTAATCCAAGTCACTTTTGCTCGGAATATGCTTTTTGAGGGACCTGTACAAACTGTCCACTACACATTTTGCAGGCCTGAGCAGCAGCCTTGATGTTCTCCTCCTTTGTCCGCACCACCTCCTCAGACTCGGCCCTGGGTCTCCCTTCTACCTTCGGTGGATGGCCCTCGGCGACTTGGAAGTCCGCCTGCTTTCCTCAGAGGCCCCTCTTGTTTCCTCCTTGTGGGATTCCTCCAATCACATGGTTACATTTTCCTTGTGAGGCCCCCAGAGTGCTGAGTCTTCAGGCCATTGAGTAAAGAACCTGCTTCTCAAGATCTGCTCGGGACAATTCTAGGGCACATGTTCCAGTGAATTTGTTCCTTTCCTTTGCCCGTCAAACCGCACCCCCCAAGGTTCCCTCTTCCAGTTTGACAACCAGCTTATGGACCTTGGAAATTCGATGAAAGACAAACAGAACAAACAGAATGCCTGCCTTTCACACTCTTCCTGCCTCTGGGGGGAAGAGAGCTAAAGAGGCTTTGAATGTTTCATTTTAAAAAAAATCTGTTCAGATTCACTGGAGGTCTAAACTCAATTAACAAGGTCACCAGCAGAAGACCGACCTGCCTGCTTTGCTCAATATCATGGAAGAAGACTCTGACCCTTGTCCCCTGGAATGGATTTAGAGGCTGTTAGAAGAAAGTGAAGGCAAACTTACCAATTACAAAATATGTAGAAAGCCCCTAAATGAGAGAAAAAGACAGCAGCAAAGACATTAGCATTAGATTTAATTTAGTCTTTGAATAGGTTATATGAACAGATAAAATTTGAAATGTGCATCAGGCAGCATGCTTAGTGGAAATTAAGTTTCCTTTCACCCCTTCCTCTCCCAGAAGCAATCACTGTTATCAGTTTTTTACGTATCTTTCATTAGATATTCTAGGAACAAACAAATATGTACACATATATTTTACACAAACAGGAGCATCTTGTACAAGCCTTTGAACCTGAAGATCCTTCCACATAAGCAAATACAGATCTGCCTCCCTTGTCCCAACTGCTGAATAATATTCTATTGTATAATGCACAGCAATTTGTCCTTTCTTCTATAGTTTCCATTTTTACTGTTATAGACAACACTGTAGATAATCTTAAATACACAACAGTGTGCATATGTTATAATAGGCTGTAGGGTGCATTTATAGATGAGCCATTGCTCAGCCAAAAGGATACATGCCCATGATAGCCATTCTGACAGGTGTGAGATGGTACCTCATTGTTGTTTTGATTTGCATCTCTCAAATGATTAGTGACTTTGAGCATGTTTTCATATGTCTCTTGGCTTTCTGAATGTCCTCTTTTGAAAAGTGTCTATTTAGGTCCTTTGCCCATTTTTTGATTGGATTGTTTATCTTCTTTTTGTTAAGTTGTATGAGTTCCCTATAAATGTTGGAGATTAAACCTTTATCAGTGATAACATTGGCAAATATGTTCTCCCATGTAGTGGGTTTTCTTGTTGTTTTGCTGATGGTTTCTTTTGCTGTGCAGAAGCTTTTTATTTTGATGTAGTCCCATTTGTTTATTTTCTCTTTAGTTTCCAATGCCCTAGGAGCTGTATAGGTAAAGAAATCGCTTCAGCATATGTCTGAGATTTTGTTGCCTTTGTATTCCTCTAGAATTTTTATGGTTTCCCATTTTACCTTTAAGTCCTTTATCCATTTCGAGTTTATTTTTGTGTATGGTGTAAGTTGGTGGTCTAGTTTCATTTTTTTGCATGTATCTGTCCAATTTTCCCAGCACCATTTATCGAAGAGACTGTCTTGACTCCATTGTATGTTCTTTCCTCCTTTGTCAAATATTAATTGAGCATATTGGTTCAGGTCGATTTCTGGGTTCTCTATTCTATTCCATTGATCTA
The DNA here is from genome assembly GCA_004026665.1 of Murina feae. NCBI lineage: Eukaryota > Metazoa > Chordata > Mammalia > Chiroptera > Vespertilionidae > Murina > Murina feae. The sequence goes on from PVJC01008481.1 coordinate 30,734, forward strand.
TATGTCTATTCTTGTGCCAGTACCAGGCTCACACCTGTAAGAATGGCTATCATCAACAAATCAACAAACGACAAGTGCTGGAGAGGATGCGGAGAAAAAGGAACACTCGTGCACTGCTGGTGGGAATGCAGACTGGTGCAGCCACTGTGGAAAACCATATGGAGTTTCCTCAAAAAATTAAAAATGGATCTCCCTTTTGACCCAGTGATCCCACTTCTGGGAATATATCCCAAGAAACCAGAAACACCAATCAGGACATATGCATCCTTATGTTCATAGCTGCACAATTCACCATAGCTAAGATTTGGAAACAGCCTAAGTGCCCATCAGCAGATGAATGGATTAGAAAACTGTGGTACATCTACACAATGGAATACTATGCTGCTGTAAAAAGGAAGGAATTCTTATCATTTGCAGCAGCATGGATAGAACTGGAGAGCATAATGCTAAGTGAAATAAGCCAGTCATTGAAAGAAAAATACCACATGTCCTCACTCATCTATGGATAATAATAACTATTATAAACTGGTGAACAAAAATAGATATAGAGGCAGAGCAGCATCGAACAGACTGTCAAATTACAGCAACAAGATCAGGGAGGGTTGGGGGGGGGTAAGAGATCAACCAAAGGACTTTTATGCATGCATATAAGCATAGCCAATGGATACAAAACACTGGGGGGTAGGGGAGGCCAGGGAAGGGCAAGGGAGAAAAAAAGAGATATATGTACTAATCTTTGTAATATTTTATGCAATAAAAAAATAAAAATAAATAAATAAAATGAAAAGAAAGGGAAAAAAAGGATACATGCATTTTCAATTTGATAATTTGTCCAAATTCTCCCAAGGAGAGTGTATGGGTTTACAATGCTTCAAGCAATAAGGGCTAACACTGTGGCCACAGTCCTCACCTGGTGTAAGTGTGTACACAACCACCCTGCACTCTGTGTTTGGGGCATAAACAAAGCCGTCCTGCTCCAAAATATCTCACTTACCGGTCTCTCTGTTGTCCTGCAATGTCCAAGAGTTGAAATACTGCCATGGGTTGAAAGTATGACTTGTTTAGGACTTATCCCCCTTCTGTCCGAAAAGGCACTGGCGAGAGATGAAAGAGAAATGTTTTAAGAACTTTTATCTCAGTGACCACTCTTGAAATGAGAGTATTCTTCCAGCAAAGGAAGAAAGGCCTCATTAATACTGTGCCTGTTGACACAGAGGTAAAGAGTGACATACTCACTAATGAAGCACATCAGCACCAGGGTCCGCAGCAGGTAGAACATGAGTGTAATATGCTTTGGGAGGGGAATCATGGTGCGTGGGGATCAGAATGTGGGGTATGGACCATTTGCAACAGCAACACCTGGAAGCAATAATCATCTCCTTCGCTAGGGGAGAAGCTGGGAAAATACATCAGGGATAGAAGGGAGCATGACCCTGCTCCCTAAAAATAATGGGCTTAGAGCTTCATGCACCAAAACGGATCAAAACAGAAAAAGCAAGATGCAGAATGGAGTGCGGGTGATGACTGAGTGTGGGAAGGGTGTTGGAGGGTCTGGCGTAGATGGAGGGAAATAGCATTGCGTTCTCTTTGGCTGCTTCTATTTTACTCCTAGGAATGTCTTTATTTGCGTTAAAAAGTAGGACTGTATTTTAAAAGACTACAGGACAGTCTAGGTGGAGCAATAGGAGGAATGATAGGGACTGAGAAACCCAACAAAGAGATCCGGTGCCACACATCTTAGGAGAAGGAGAGAATGAAGAGTCTGGATTCGATGCTGCCAAGGGGAGGGGGCATGAAAGGCAGTCACCATGATGTGACTGAGGCCAGTGCTGCCAGATTTAATGTGTGAGAAAGAGAGCCAGAGGCTGCCTCCTCCTGCTGGTGCAGCGGCCCTGCAGCAGGTTGGAGATGTCAGAGATCTCCTGGGATGTGGGATCTCCAGGTCCAGGGGCCACAAACAACATAAGATGCTGGAGCCCCACAGTGGCCACACACCATGGCTCAGCCTCCTAAAGGCAGGGCTTGTTTGTGACACAGGATGATGTCAGGACATCTCGGTGGGCTAGGGGTCTTGGGCCCTGCACTCTTACTCCAGCCCTGTCACTAATGGTCAGTGAGACTGTGGTGATTCCATCACCTCTTTAGAGCTGATTTTCCTCTCCTGTCAAATGAGAGTGTTGTCTACGATGAGTCTCAGCTCACAATCTCGGCTTCCCCAGAAGAGCCTCTGTGCTTTCCCCAGGCCAAAGGTCACTGCTTCAAAACCAAAGGAGTCTTGTAAAAGCTCTATTCTCAGAAAAATACTTTTCAGTTGGAAAGCAAGAGTCTCTTGCAAATAAAAAAACAGTAAAAATGCAACATTTAAACACACACACACACACACACAGAGGCACCACATACCCCACAAGACAGTCCTTGCCTCTGAGAAGCTGTAGGCAGAGGACTCACAGTTCCCAGTCCACCCAGACAGGAAATGGGGAGGTGTGAAGGGTGCTGGAGACCGGAGTTGGGAGGAGGTGTAGGAAGCAGAGGAATGCTGGCTCAGTGTCTGGGTTATTTAGCGACTACAAACAAATGCAGATTTTCTGATGCCAAGAGAAAACCTGTGGAAAGAAGCGAAAGGCCAGTTTTTCCATCTGAGTTTAATTATATATTTATTTGTGTGTTTCTTAAGGGAAGGGGAGGGGCGTGGAAGATCTGAAGGGGTGGTCTGAGGGCCAGGTGTCACTACGTGGAAGGGGTAGCTCAAGGAGGTAGAAGGTAGCTTTGGGAGCAGCGTGCTTGGTTTGTCCTGTGGACAAAAGGAGGCCCAGCCTAAGACAAAGTCTTATGAGCTATTGTTTAAGCCAGAGGACCATTGCTGGGAAGCAAAATCTCCAGGAATTGAGAAAATGCTCTGGAGAATGGCAGATTGTGCACATTACAATCCAAGGAGGAGGTGCAAGGAGGGTTACGTGAAATCCAAAAACGGGAGATAAGGGGCTGGGAGAAAGTAAAGCAGGGAAATCTACAAGATTAGATAAAGAACAAAATGGAGAGACACCCCTTCTTTTGCATTGGCGGGTGCAGGCAAGTTAACATCTGCAGCACACAGAGCTGGCGTGCTGGGAACAAGATAGTGATGAGGGGTTCTAAGGCAGCATTTTAAAGGGTCTGGAAAAGGGAGATTACTCTGACATTTCAAAGGTATGTTATCTTAGATGCAAAAAGACAATAGGCTGGCTCACCTAAGGTAAACACTGACCTTTGTCAAGGAAGCCACAGGCCTAGGACGCGTCTACCCACCGCGACCTGCTTTTCATTTGGAATTTTAATGGTCAGACCTTCGTAGGTGGTTACTTTCAGTCTCTGAGTTTGTAGGGCCCATCTTGCAGGCCTCCTCAGAGCCTGTCAGGTTTAGTACAGGGCCCCCTTTCTGTCCACGATGCCCAGCCCAGGGAGGACAGGGGTGAGAGGAAAGGTGTAAGCAAGAGCAGTTGCCCGCATGTCACGATGGTGGTGCTGATGGGAGGAAGAGGAACAGGGTAGCTTCCAAAGAAGTGCTTTATCCAAAAAGCAGGAGGGGATGACTTAGAGGCATGTTTTTAAGTTAACCGCCAACACGAAGAAAGATCAACTGTGAAGGACGAGGGATAAAGTCAGCCTCGGCCCCCTCCCTGTTTGATGGGGTGTCACGCCTACTTCGAAGGCGGTGCCCATCAGATGGGATAACCCAGGGCGCCGTGCAGCCCACGCTGAACTGGGCTGTTTTGCTCCATCCCTTCTCTGTTTATCACGGAGACAGTGATGGGCTCTCCTGTGCTTCATTTTGATGGCACAGAGGATGTGGGGACAGCGATGAAGCTTTGATCCAGACACTTTCCACAGGAACTGGAAATGATGGAAAATCAAGGCTTGTGATTTGGAACAATGAAAGATCTCTCCCAAAAGATAATGGTGTACGTAGGCAGGGGTTGTCCCTGGAACGCATAATGGCTGCTGTGCCATCAAAATAAAGGAACACAAACAGGGTATACCTACGCGGGTGGGGCGCCAGCTAGTCCTCACAGCTGCTGGGAGCATTCGCCCATTCATAGTTTCCTTCAGCTTTAGTGCCTCCTAATTGATCCAGTGTGCATGTTTTTCATGTTCCCTTTCTTCTCCTTGGGTTGTTACTCATCGCATGTCCCTGGGTGAGTCACATTGCCTCCCTGGCATCGGTTTCATGGGCTGAACTGCATGAAGCCCAAGATCCTACCAAGCTGGGACATTCTTGCAACCAGGCTGGGCACGGCAGCCCCAGGCACAACCTCTTTAATTCTGTCCAGACCCAAACTTACCCCAGAGAAATGCCACCATAGCTCTGGTGTCTGAGCGGAAGGAATAGACCAAACAGATTCCTGAGCCCAGATAATGGGAAACCCAAGAAGCAGACACAGATGTTGACTTGCACAAAGTAGAATGCCCGGAAATTATTCATTCAGCGAACAGACAGGGATGGTTTTAATTGCCCTTTGGTCCCAAGCTCTATTATTATCATGAGTTTAATTAGGGGGAAAACGACAACACAAAATTGAAGCTACCCCCTCTCACTGGAGTGAACAGCAGACTAGACCAATATAGTTGTTTTACATTGTCTGCATCATTAAGTGTGTTATGCATATGTGTGCCCCCATGTATCCCACGCATGCTGGGGTACACTTGGGCTCCACAAACAGTGGAGAACTACATGGGAACAGCGGGAAATTGGGACAAGAAGAAACCCAGAAGTCAAGGAAATAAATTGGGAGTGGAGAAAGGAAGTGGAACAGAGAACAGAAGGAACATTCTAGCTTGTATTCCAAAAAGTCCACAGGTCTAGCTAACAAGTTTGATAGCACAGTTTCAAGTTTTAATTATTTAACATGTTAATGACAAGTCAAGCAGATAAACAAAATTGCCAGTTCAAATTGGTTGCCTTCACAAGTGTGTGCTTCTTTAAGAAATCAGAATTTATGTAAAAGAATTTGGAAGATGATTTATTTTTTCACGATTGAAAACACTTTTTAGGTAAGTAGTCCCTTCAAAGTGACTTTTCCAGATATTTTCCTTAAGAGTAGAATAGACACTTAAGCTAAAATGTTAGCTTTAATTTTAATATTATGTATTCAGATATAAAGATAAAGCATTATTGAAGTAAAAATGTAACCCAGTAAAGAAAGTAGAATATATATGTACCCAAATTGAGATTTCATTAAAATAATGTTTAAATACATATATTAGTGGGGAAAAACAATTATACTTAGAAAAAAATTATTATTCTTAAAATATTCTCCTTCTTTTCTCATATTTTCTAAAATTCTCTGATACTTCTTTGGTACCCAAAACACATCCTCTCTTCCTATAATGCATGCTTAGTCTAAAGAGTAAACTTTAATAGCAAGTTACTGCTAAGATAACCTACTAGGATATTTAAGGAACTGAAAATCAACTTTTTAAATCCATAAAACACCTATGTCAGATTCATGATTAAACAAACACTCTTGAATATTTATCTAGATTTAAAGAGCTAGGAGATCAGGGAATGGGAGGGAGGAAAGAGTATAATAGTATTTTATCCTCAAATATCCAAATAAATTGGCCTATTAGTATTTAGTTTGCAAAACAAATATGTAGAAAGAAGAATCTGTACATTGTAAATTTTCTATTTTATTTTCATTTGTGAATAATATTCATTCAAATCTAAAGTGAGAGCTTCCAAACTTACATATTAATAAATTTGTTTTATGTTACCCTATCTAATAAAAGAATAATATGCAAATTAGGCATCACTCCATCACAAAGATGGCCACCCCCATAGCCACAAGATGGCAGCGCCCATAACCACAAGATGGTGTGCCCAGTCTAGCTCAGCTCTGCCACTGAAGTGGTCAGGCCTGTTAGCCAGACAGGTGGCAGGGGAGAAGGGGTCCCAAGGAGCGGAACAGGCAATCAGAGGGGCTGAGAGTCCCCTGCCCAGGCCAGAGGCCTTCGCCAGAGGACTCAGGCATGGGCAAGGGCAGAGCCAATGATCAGAGGGGTATGAGGGTGCCCTACCCAGGCATAAGGCCTGGGCCAGAGGCCTCAGGCCTGGGCAGGGGCAAGGCCTGAGATCACAGGGGCCTGGGCTCCAGTGGAGCCAGCAAAGCAGAGGTCTGGGGGTCCCCTGCCCAGGCCTGCAACCTCAGTCAGAGGCTGCAGTGTGACAAGGGTGGAGCCCATGTTCCCAGGGCCTGGGCAGGGACAGAGCCATTGATCGGAGGGGCCCGGGGGTCCCCCTGCCCAGGCCTGTAGGCTTGGCCAGCGGCTGCAGTGGGACAGGGGCAGAGCTGGCGATCTTAAGGCCTGGGCAGGGGCAGAGCTGGTAATTGGAGGGGCAGGGGCGGGCCTGTGATCACAGGGGTCTGGGCAAGGGTGGAGCCAGCAATGTAGAGGTCTGGGGTCCCTGCCCAGGCCTGTAAACTTGGCCAGAGACTGCGGTGGGGCAAGTGGAGAGCCGTCAATGGCAGGAGGCAGGATCAGAGCTGGTGATCTCAGAGGTCTAGGCTTTGTGAAGTCAGCAATTGGAGGGGTTTGGGGTCTTTTGCCCAGGCCTGCAGCCTCAGGCGGAGACTTCAGGCCTGGGCAGGGGCAGAGCCAGTGATTGCAGGGGTCTGGGGGGTCCCCTGCCGAGGCCTATATCCTCAGCCAGAGGTTATAGGCCTGAGCAAGGGTGGAGCTGGCATTGGAGGGGCAGGGGTGGAGCCGATGATGGGAGTGAACTTCAGAGGAAACACCTTTTCTGACCTTCACTGGCTAAGCTCCCTGTATGCCACTGGTAATATTCTTTGTAACTTGGATAATAAGAATCCAAAAAGATGATCTAGGGTTTTCCACCTCACTCCTGGAGAAAATAAATGAAGGTCTACTGCTGGAGAGCTAAGAAATATCATATCCTGCCCTAGCTGGTTTGGCTCAAAGCATAATGCCTCAGCCTGCTGACTGCAGGGTCTGGGTTCAGTTCTGACCAAGGGCATGTACCTAGGTTGCAGGCTCCTCCCTGGCTGGGGCCAAGGTCAGGGCTCATGCAGGAAGCAACCAATCAAAGTGTTCCTCTCACTTTGATGTTTCTCTCTGTTTTTCCCTTCTCTTCCACATTCTCTAAAAATTTCTTGTAGACCACTAAGGCCAAGGACTAGACTGGGAACCCCATGCTCAGCTGATGGGGCCATCCGGCCTGGCAGCTACAGAGCGTCTTACCTCTCCACACCTCTCTTTCCCTGCAGGACCATGAGGGCAGGAGCAAGATGGGCCAAAAGCCTCAGGTGGGCTGACTAAAGGGGAACGCCTGGATCTTTTTGTTTGTTTTTTTAATATATTTTTTATTGATTTCTGAGAGGGAGGGAAGGAGGGAGAAAAAGAAACTTCAATGATGAGAGATCATCATTGATTGGCTGCCTCCTGCAGGCCCCACACTGGGGGACTGAGCCCACAACCTGGGCATGTGCCCCTGACCGGAATTGAAGCGAGAATCCTTCAGTCCATAGGCCGATGCTCTATCCACTGAGCCAAACCAGCTAGGACGAACTTCTGGATCTTGGCCTGGCCAGCCCCTTCCTGGTCAAGGTAGGTTAGTTGACCAAGAACAGGTCAACAGCAGTCCTGAAGTCTACCTCTCAACAACCTGTTTTTATATCCTGCACTTCCATTTTGTGTGAATTGCCAAGCCAACTAGTGTATGATATCAAAGAGTTTGCAATAAACTATTCAGATTAAAAAATGAACCACATTTCAAAGCACAGTGTAAATGAGGGATACCTGTTTCTGGGGGGATGTTTGCATTTTCACAGAAAATCAGGAAGGAAGTAAAGAGCCTAAGATGTAGATGGATGGCTCTTGACCTGTGGTCCATAACTTGGCAGCACATTAGAATCTCACGGGAAGCCTTATAAACTACTGAGGCCTGCGCTCCCTGTCCTGAGATTCTGACTTAGCCAAAGGTGAGTTCTCAGCATTGGGATTTGTAAAAGCTCCCCAAGTGACTTCAATGGGCAAAGTTGGAAACCCTTGCTCTCCAGTGAGAGACCCTAGTCTGAAGCTGGAAAGGAAAAGCTGATGAACACTTGGGGGTAGTCAGGAGGAAGACACTGTAGATAGGATTTATCCATCAGAAGAGGGGCTGGTCTGGGCCAGCACTTCACAAACGTTAATGTGCACATTCACCTCTTGGGATCTTGTTAAAAAGCAGATGCGGATTCAGTAGGTCTGAATGGCTCCTGAGATTCTGCTCTTCTAACAAGCTCCTGGATCATATCTGAGCTGCAGGCCACATTTGAGCAGTAAGGGTCTAGGTGACCTTGAAGAACCTTCTGATCCTAAGATTCTACTATTGTCTGAATTAAGAACATCATGGCTTGAGGAGATATTTTTCCAGGGTGGGAGCCTGAGGGCTTAAACCACAAGGAGCTATTTGCCTAATCCTGGCATAATGATGAACAAACTTGCCAAGAAGCATAAACTCCCTTGACCTACAGTTGGAGAAGTCAGGTTGAGACCCAGTGGAGAAGCAAATGTGCTAAGAAAATGTCTCAGAGCTCAATGGGAACCAAGGAGCCGACTCGGATGCTCTGCTGAGTAGACCTGGTATAAGCTTGGAAATCTAGGCTCAAGGGTAAAGTATAAATAAAGTAGGAATGAGAAGTAGATGTATGATATTTAAGTATAGCAAATGATTTCCAACAGTTTATATTTTACATTTTAAAAGTTATGAAACTTTATTTGGACAAAAACACTAAAGATAAATCTAGTAAATGAATATAAAGAAAAAACAGACTAGCTTTAACAATCAGTGGTTGCCAGAGACTATGGAGGGGAGGGCTTGTCTACAGGGAGTTAGTATCTGTTGGGGGGGTGACGATAGAACTGTTCTGTCCTGTGACTGTGGTTACCTGATTGTATGTGTTTGCCAACTTTTTTTAGAATTGTATACTACTTGTAAATTTTACCTCAATAAACCTGAATTTAAAAAATTGCATATGTGTCTTTTCTATTTTCAAATGCATTCTGTCTGTAGTTCCTTAATCTTTATTTACAGCTAATATTTCCTAACTGTTTAGTTAGGCACAATGCTAAATGTTTACAATTATGTTTAACCATTTCAAATTTCCATTTTCATAGGTTAAAAGGGACCAAATAGTCATTTCATGTTATTGAACCTAATATTTACCACAACTCTTTGAGGTAGATACTAACATTATCTTCATTTGAAATATAAAATAAGGCTAAGGAGGGTCAAGTAATTTTCTATAAAACCCAGTGATGAAGAAACCAGTTTAAAATACACACACACACACACACACACACACACACACACACACTAGTGGCCCAATGCACGAATTCATGCATATTGGAAGGAAATTAATTAGAAGAAATATTTTAATATCGCTATTCACCCTTTCTCTATAATAGAAGTGTCAATCAAATTCATGATCAACAATGACAGATAGAAACACATGCATGCGACTGGCGCTGGCGAGAGCTTTATATGTATCATGCATGTGCAAGTCAACTTAGTCTTTTATATACAGAGAATAAACTTGCTAAATTAGACCTGCTTTCTGATTTAGCTAAACTTTTTCCAGCCCAGTGAAGCATCCCAACTTCTCTTTCAAGTAATTGTCACCAACACACCAGTAAATATCAACACAAAGCAGATTATTATTGTAGATCATGCAGGCAACACTGCTGAGACCCCGTGGTGCAAAATGAGGCCCCCAGCCCAGCCCAGTCCAGACAGAATCCCTGTGGGCATACAAAAGGTAAAATATTTAACTGCAGCAGTGTTTGGTTATATTTTGTGCAATGAGAAAACCTGAAGTAATTTTGAAGGTCCAACATTTCTTACTTCTTTTCAGTCAGTCAATTTTCTAAGCTTTCTAAATCTCCATTTTCTGGCTAATGAAAAGGAAATAGGATTCCAGCAAGGAGTCTCCTATCTACCTATTCCAGGACTTCTGTGAGGATCAAATGAGATGAGGCATCGGAAAATGCTTCACAGACATTTGGTTAAACTGTACATGTTTGCACCTGGCTATAAAGCAAGTTGGGGTCCTGGGCTGAAGAAACTCCAAGGAGGCTAGTCATTAGGGAGAGGAAGGTGGGCATTGCTATGTGACGTCATTACCCAGTGCCCATAGGAATTCTGTCTGGGCTGGGTCAGGCTGGGGGCCGCATTTTGCACCATGAGGTCTCAGCAGTGTTGGCTGCGATTTGGTGGGGTGTTGTTCCGGGGTGGTGGCAGGGCCTGTGTCCCACTTGGGGAAGCAAAGTGTTGCTTTGTTGGTGCCAGATCCTTAGTACCTTTTCTCTGTAAAAGACCAGTGCTCATCACAGCAGCTCCTGCATTGAGCGTCTGCCCCCTAGTGGTCAGTGCATGTCATAGCAACCAGTAGGATGGTCAGATACTTAGCATATTAGCCTTTTATATATATACAGATAGATATAGATGATTAACAGAGAAAAGTGGCAAAACACAGAGATTCCAAAAGGAAGTAAAAGGACCCACCCATACTATCATCATCACCCAAAGTGTAGGATTTTAGTGTATTGTCATTATCAATTTTCTAATCATTCAATAAAAATTATCCTGATGCTTTCCCTTAATAATTGAAGAAGAGAGATACAGACATTGAATAAATCCAATGGACTTACAAATGAAGATTTTTGTGTTATTTCAACTTGCCAGGCATTTTGATAATTGAGAAATAGCTTAATGCTATTTTATGCACTAACTGTTTTAATTTTTCCCACCCATCTTCTCTCTTCACTTTCTACCCCCGAGTACTGGAGTCAACCTCAGATATTTAAGATGGCTCTTGCTAATTATCCCATGTTTCCAATGCAATGCAACACTCAGAAAGAGCCTAAAAATACCGGTGCCCATGTAAATAATGATGGCATTAATTTATCTCCAGGGTCCTCATCTTTTCCCTCCTGTGAGACATTGATAGCTTTTGGCTTCAGATGAATTCTGTGTGTCAGAAATAGAGAAAGTGCATTGTAGAGTTAATTCCAGCTGCCAGAGAAGCTCAATAAGCCCCCAAGAAGCTTTTGAAAAATCAAAAAACTCTTTAGAAAGGTCTTTAAAAGTAGTTTTTCATGTTTGGCCCAACAGAGTCATAATGGTTCTTTAAAGACAGTGGGAGTGCGAGCCAATCAATACACTATTAAGACGCTGACCGCACAAAGATAAGATTACATGGTGAAGAAATTGTGAAACCTTTAACTTTTCCATTTTCAGCAAGAAGAATAGAGGGAAGTGGCCTTTTTAATTTTATTTTTTATCTGAACAGCCTTAGGTAATACAATTTTTTTCATTTTAGATCAAGGAGTTCACCTTCAGTCTACATATAACCAAGAGATCAAGTTAACTTTACATCTCTTTTGTAACACTGTTTTCTTCCCAAGCCTGCCCAGGCTTCCTGGTCAGGTGGAAAAGCCCAACTACTTACCTGGAAAAGACTCCTCCCAATGACTGCCCTTATTCCATTATTAGAAATACTAGTGGCCCAGTGCATGAAATTCGTGCATGGGGGTTGAGGGGGTTGTCCCTCAGCTCGGCCTGCACCCTTTCTAATCTGGGACTCTTCAGGGGATGTCTGACTGCCCGTTTAGGCCCAATCCCTATGGGCCTAAACCGGCAGTCAGACATCTCTCTCACAATCCAGGACCTCTGGCTCCTAACCGCTTACCTGCCTGCCTAGCTGATTGCCCCTAACCACTCTTCCTGCTGGCCTGATCGCCCCTAACTACCCCTTCACTGGCCTGATCACCCCCAACTGCCCCCCTTCTGGCCTGATCACCCCCAACTGGTCTCCCCTGCCAGCCTGCTTGCCCTCAACTGCTCCCCCGCTGGCCTGATCACCCCCAACTGCTCTCCCCTCCTGGCCTGATCACTCCTAACCGCCTCTGCCTTGGCCCTGCCACCATGGCTTTATCTAGAAGGACATCCGGAAGGTCTCCCAGAAGGTCTCCCAGTCTAATTAGCATATTACCTTTTTATTAGTATAGATGGGAGCTTGACCAGATTAGCTCACAAAGTAATTTGGCTGCACTCATTGACTTGAACTCTGAAACACTTTCTAAATAGAAGTCAGTGGTCTATGAGAGATTTTTTAAGACTGGAAGGATTGCCAAAAGTCATTTGTATTCCACCCCTAATTTCACAGTTAATAAAATGAAGATCAGAAAGGTTAACTGACTCAAGACCATACAGATAAATATATAATCCTGGTTTGAAAAACACCCTAAAACCTAGTCCTTTAAAATAGACCAGTGACTTTCTACTCTACCTACACCTTAAGTCATTTCCAGGAGCTTTAAAAATCCTGATGCCCAAACTGCATCTGAAATTAATTAAATTAGAATTTCTGGAGTGGAACCCAGACATCAGTGTTTTTAAACTTTCGGAGAGCTCCCAATGTCCACTCTCCAAGTGCACAGAACCATTGGGCAGAGCTTCTTGCTACTGCGAATGTTCCCTTTTAAAGAGTCAACATGTCACCACTACCAGAAGCATCTGATGTGCATGATTTTGCACATACTCCAAATTTTGTCCTTCCAACCTTTAATGGCAGGTGGACATTTTTAGTAATAGTTTACAAATGCTTTCAGTTCTCTGTCTTCCAGGTTCTTGGTAGGATTGAGTGGGGCATGTGACCAGTGCAGGTCAATGAGTTGTGAGAAAACATTACTTTGGATTGGAGACTTCTTGCTGGCTCACGCCCTCCCAAAGCTCCCATTCTCTCTGTCACAGTGGTCGGCCATGCTCCACAGAGTGGTCATTTTGTAACCCCAGGTCCCAGAGTGAAGTCAACACTTGCAATGGATATGGAGCATGGATGAAAAATAGACCTTAGCTATTTTGAGGCATTGAGATTTTGAGGTTCTGTGTTACCGTGGTTCACTCTGTGATCCTCAGATTAGTGTTATGTGAAAAGTAAATTATCTTTAAAAGAAAAATAAGCCTTCTCCCCCAAATCAGAATTCAAGATTTCATTGGGTATATTTCCCCTTTTCCTATTGAGGCTAGATAATAAATATTTAATCTTAAACTCAAACTTTTGAAAGTCCTGTCTTGTTCCCAACATTTACACTGCTATTTCCATGCATCATCAAAAGTCAACTAGAAGAATCACATAGAAGATTCCCAGATGTCCAGAAATGGGACACTATCTTTAAGTGAATTGTGTCTGCTCAATGCACACTCATGGGATTTCTCCTAACATACTGTTGTTGTAGCATCTACCAATGGACTCATACTTGAACTCATTTTTGTCTCTCTGCACTATTGAGTTGTTGCTTTAAAGTTGTTAAAAGTCTCCAATGGGGGCACTCGTTTGATAGTAGAATCCTTACAATTATGATTTGTGATCCAAATCACTGCAGACAACCAGTGTCTAAAGAGAGGACCTCAAACTTCCTTCTTGAACTCATATCTTAATATTCTTATTCCTGAATATAATATCTACCCCTTTTTCCTCTTCCCCTAGAAGTTAAGGTACTGACAGAGTCCCATTGGAGCCCATGTATATAAAGGAGAACCTGCAGATGGGAGAAGCAAATGCAGTCGCACCAATTAGGGGCTTACATCCAGCCCAGACGATACCATGGGGTAGAGGGGAATAGAGTATGGGAAACTGGGGGTTAGAGTCATGGGGAAAAGTGCCTGAGAATAAGCTTAGGAGACAACACACCAATTCTAATAACTACCTCCTGGCCAATCAATAATAAATGAACTTCCCATGCAGTCAAACACAGCTGAGAGGGCAACCCAGCCTTATAAGGGTGAGGTAGAGTGAATTCGTTGACCTCATAATGAGTTTCTTCTTTATCTAACATGTGTGAGTCTAGATCTAGCACTAGAGCCCTATTCCACCACAAACTTCCAAGTCAGGGTGGCCTCTCAAAGCCTTCTTTGACTCCGTAAGGTCTCAATTTATGTAGCTGATGAAACAGATTCATTTCCAAGCATTTACCTTCGTTCCTTTAATTCCCCAGGGATATTTCTCCCCATCTCTACTCATCAATCCTGAAACTCAATGGTGACTCTACAACTTCAAGATTAAAAAATATGAAGAAAGAAGGGAAAGATAGCTTGCAAAATAGTTAAGAAGTTTCTAAGAATATTATGTATTTTCTGAAGAGGAATATTTTTCTATCGGCTGAAGTTAAAATCGGTCAAGTTTGCTCCAAAAAAATGATCTATGATCTGCTGTTCCTGGGAAGCTACCGTGGTATAGAGGAGCGACTCTAAGATCTGGGCAACGAAAGGCTTCAAATTCAAGTCTCACTTGAGCATTCCCCAGTTCTGGGACACAGTGAGGTCCACTTTCAGAACTTAGGTTTTTCATTTTGTAAAATGGGATAATAACAAACCTGTCCTATCTTGGCTATTGCATTGGGGTCCAATTAATTAACATACTTTTCAAATTCTGGGCTTAACATTGTTACTGATTTGAGAGTGTCTGAAGTTTGAATCATAATCATTACCAAAAACGGGTTTTGAGACACAATAAAGGAAAGTATTATGATGACTGCAATTTACCTTTAGAATTTCAAAATTGAGAATGTTCTGTAAATGTGGGTTCGTTTTCATAAATACTCTGATGCTGCTATTTCTCTAGCAGGACACGCACATTGCAGGGTGTCATCTAGGACTTATTAAGGAGGCCACATGCCAGAGGCAGCTGCTGTCAGCACGACAGCTATCTTTGTCCCTGATCCACACCAGCGGTTTCACTAATTAGCAGTATGAATATTAACAATGGATTTTCATTGCTGAAAATAGTTGTGTGGATTTGCTAATGCAGCGGTCAGAAAACTTCCTGTAAAGCATCAGATGTTAAATTATTTTTGGCTTTGCAGGCAAATGATCTCTGTCACACTCAACTCTGTCATTGCTGCACAAAATCAGCCAGAGACGAACGATACATGACTAAATTGGCATGGCTGTGTTCCAATAAAGTTTTATTTACAAAAACACGCACAGACCAGATTTGGCTTGAGCACTCTAGTTTGCCAACTGCTAGGCTAGAATAGTGTAGAAACACCCACTATCCTTGAATGAACAGGGTTTAAGGATATAAATCTCTGCACACATTAAAATGGTTCCCAAGGTTGAATTCCAAAATAGTCCTAAATTCACTGTAAACTCTAAGCTGGTTTGGAGGATTCTGGTTACTTGATGGCAACTACCAGGTTAGCCAAACCTGCCTCTAAGATGTTATGGCATTTGCTCCAAATATTCCCTTTAAACAGAGTAACTGGGACATCTAAACGGGCAAAGCCTGGAGTCGTTGAGTTGTGTGCTTTTATGAGCGGGAGCAGAATTTCTCTCTTGCTTTGATTTCCTGCAGAGGGATGGTGGTCCTGGAGGTAGGTGGAGCTCACCAGCTCCGACCACTGGACATCCACCCAGCATGGATGAAATAGCCTGAGGACTCCATGCTGCCAGTTCACAACAAAATTAGAGAACAGACAGAAGGGAGAAAGAGGATCAGCACCAGTGAAGGAAAGAGGAGCTGATTCTAGAGAAAGGGAAGAGGCAAGCAGCACAGCTCTTCCCCGGGGAGTCCCAGCCCCCAGAACCCTGCCCTGGAGTCACAGATGACATGATTTCCGCATGTCTTTGTGGCGAGAGACCACCCCCGGATTCAATGGCCCTTTCAGCTCC
This sequence comes from Murina feae, assembly GCA_004026665.1. Lineage (NCBI taxonomy): Eukaryota > Metazoa > Chordata > Mammalia > Chiroptera > Vespertilionidae > Murina > Murina feae. The sequence continues at coordinate 46,443 of PVJC01008481.1, forward strand.
CACGGAGGACAGCTCTTTGACGTGGGGCAGCAAATACTTTTACAAAGCTTGTTATTGTTGGCACATTTGCTGCTTGCAATCATGGCATGCGCTTAGAAAGACCGCCTCCTTTCCAGCTGCCGACACCAGGCAGAATTTCCAACACCCCTTTTATAGGGACTGCACGGATTAAGAAAAACAAGGTATCTGAGGCCCGGCCCTTGGTAAACACTCCATAAATTCCAGGTGTTTATTATCATGTCCCCAGTGGTATCATGCCGCTCTGTCTCACAGGGATCCTCGAGGTTTGGGGTGGTGTTTTTTGTTATTTAAACCACTGCTCTTGCTCCTATGCTTTTATTCACAAAATTCTACATTTTAGGGCAGAAAAGAACATGCAGGCTTATCTAATCCAGTTTCCTCATTTCATTTTAATAAACCTGATCCTTGATCAGGAAAGAAAGTTTGAGAAATTGTTCTCGATCTATATATATTTCCATATGGAGACATAAAACACATCAATACTTAAAGCAGGCTTTAGAATTCCATGGCCAACAACAGGGACTAAAATGCATTGTTAATCTATTCCAACCAAAACACGGGTCAAAAAATCATTTAAAAATACAGAAAGTAAAATATGCAGTAACTTTGTCAACAGTTCAAGTCACTGTAATCGACGCATTTCAAATAAAAATCTTTCCTTTCCTCTTCTAGGGTGTGGGGAGCCCATGGCTTCATAAAATAATTTCTTAAAGCAGCTTGATTCAATCAATAAATTTTCACAAAATACGTACATGGTTAGGTTTTCTTCCTAATGATTAGGTCTAATAAATAAACGTATAACTCCCCGAACTATACCTCTGACCTTAACCAGCCTCTCCCTTTGCAACTCCAGTTCACTCTTCAATTGTGTAGAGATGACCTGAACTTCATTTGTTCGGTGAGTTCTCAGTGAGCACTGATTCAGCCACAGTTCTGGGCACAGGGAGCAGAACAGCGAACAAGGCAGACACAGCCCAGCTCCTATGGAGCTGATGATCTGGAGAACTTTCTGAAGTTAAGATTCTTTGCTACCTAAGCATGTCGAAACCTAAATGCATTCGGATTCCACTCATTGTTAAATTCATATTGCCCACCAGGCATTTTCACACGCAGCCTCTCTTTACCGCTCACAATGACCTTGGGAAGTCACTACTTCAATCTTGATCGTCCTGAGGTCTAAGCCCGGGCCCAGCATCAGGGTTCCTCCTCTCTTCTCTCCTCTCTCCCTTCTCCGCATCCCATTCTTCCCACAATCGCACAATGATCTTTTCTAGGTAGTCACTCTTCCTAACCCAGGCAGTTCTTGTTATCTTTAGTCAGGCTGGCCTTGATTCTAAATGGCATTGGTCTACTCCTCTCACTCCCCTCACCTCCACCACCACACTCCAAATATCTCTGCATCTTGCCATTGGTTTCTGTTCACCAGCATTAGGCCTAGGCTGCTGTGTCTACTTAGCTCTTCAGCGAGGCCAGGAGAGGCAAAGCATTGCTGGCCCCTGGCATTATGGGACTACTTTAGGAGAATTCCTCTCTAGTAGATGGCATTTAAACACATAATTATGTAATCACTAGTGTCCTGGTGCACATAGAAAGGAAATTAATTAGAAGAAATATTTTAATATCGCTATTTACGTCTTGCTAATGAAAAGAAAATAGGATTCTACTGAGTCTCTTACCTACCTACTCTAGGACTTCTGTAAGGATCAAATGAGATGAGGCACGGGAAAATGTTTCACAAATATTGGTTAAACTGTAAAATGTTTGCACCTGGCTATAATGCAAGTCAGGTTCCTGGACTGAAGAAACGCCAAGGAGGCTAGTCCCTAGGGAGAGGAAGCTGGGCGTTACTACATGACATCAGTACTGGGCGCCCACAGCCACAGTACACAGGCTGGGCTGGGCTGTGGGCTGCATTTTGTGCCATGGGGTCTCTGCAGTGCTGGCTGCGATTTAGTGGGGTGTTGCTCTGGGGTGGTAGTGGGGCCTGTGTCCCACTTGGGTAAGGC
>PVJC01008482.1:0-20497 GCA_004026665.1 Murina feae
GAGCTCACAGCGCTGGGGTGTGGGGCCTTTCCGCCTGGACCCTGCAAGGCATCAGCCACCACCTGCCCAGCCCACTCTGCTGCCCGCTGGTTTCCATGATTCACCCGCCGCTCTCTCCGAGGCTCCCGGCCGCCATCTTGCCTGGGCTAATTTGCATACAGCCACTCTGATTGGCTGGTGGGCGTGGCTTACCCCTGTCTCAGAGAAACGGTTAATTTTACTATTTCGCTTTTATTAGTTTAGATATTTCCTATACATAAATACCTATGATAAAGTTTACTTATAAATTAGGTACAGTAAGAGATTAACAAAAATAATAGTTAAATTGAACAATTATAACAATATATTGTGATGAAAGCTGTGCAAATGTCTCTCTCTCTCTCTCTCTCTCTCTCTCTCTCTCTCTCTTTGATAATTGAGACGGCTGCTAAGTGACTAATGGGTGGGTAGCAGAGTGTGGAGATTCAGGATTCAGAGTTGATTCACGTCCTGGGCAGGATGGAGGAGGATGGTACACGATTCCACCAGCCTACTCAGTATAGTGTGCAATTTAGAACGCATGAAATGTTTATTTATGGAATTTTTCATTTAATATTTTCAGAGCATGGTTGACCACAGGTAACTGAAACTGTGAAAGCAAAACTTTGGATAAGGGAGGAATACTGCAGATTATTATTAAAATACCTTAGGTTCCAATTAACACTTTCCATGTAATTATATTAGAATTTTTCTAGCCTTCATTAAAATTATGGGCACTGGAGAATGAAAGATTAAATGCCTATAATGATATTTGGGTTCTAGTTCTAGTATTACTGACTGTTTGGCAGAAATACAATCATTAAAATGTCTCCTCATAAGTGTAGTAAAAGAACAAGAGTTCTCCACTTAAACTATAAACTCTTGCAAAATACATGTTTGCCTTTTTCATAAACCAGCACCCATCTTTACCAAGATACATTAATTGAAGGCTCCCTAGGATCTACTGATATTTATTCATTTCAAGGTGAACACTTAAGTTAGTAACACATTAGATAAAAGTATATTTAAGCCTTATACTTCTCATTTTTAAACCTTATACTTATATTTAAACCTTATACTTCTCATTTTCTATGAGTCTCTAACATAGCAGTAATTTAAGCTAGCCCTGAGGAGTCTCATTCATTGTCAGGGAAGAGCCACTCACTGAAGGATTAAGATTGGGAGTGCATGAAACATGCACAAACACACACACCGGCATATTTCCCTGTGGGTGTGAAGTAATTCCATTGCTGTATATTCACAGGGAGATTGATTTAAAAATAATGTACTAAGTACTCAAGGATTTATAAATATAGTGGTCATTTTATCACAACACATGAATTTATTATTCAATCCACATTCATTGGAAGACCTACAGAATGTATAGTGACTTGGCCCAATTTTCTGACTACTAAAAAATAAACTAAAGTTATTGGTAGACTAAATTTTGAGAAATGTGACCTATAATTTTAACTTTGATCTACCCTCAAAAGAGACACAAGAAATAGTAGCCTAGATAGTCACAAAACTTTGTCTTTTCTAGTGAAGCTGAGGCTGTGAAAGAAAACTTTGCCGATAGATCATTTTCACTCAAGAGAGAGTTTTTTTCACTTTTCAATGAAGTCATGACTTCCAGGATCTGAAAATTTCTTGTCTGCTGACTAGCACTGGGAACAATATAAACAACTGAAATTTAACTTAACAAATAAGCATATATTTTGCGCTTATACCTGATTCTAAACATTTTTAAATAAATAGATACTTCAACTTCATTAAGTTTTTCCCTGAGATCCTTGGGGAAGTATGGTGCTTCCCTAGAATACCACTTGGTGGCCTAGTAAGTAGACATTTATTCCATAAAACAATTCTTTGTGTATGAAATACAAACTGGGCTCAGGCTGACATGATGTTATTCATGGTTTTCAGTTGTTCCTATGGCTCTGTGCAAACTGATGACCTTGAACTGGTAATCTCTAATGATATACTTCAAGTTCAAAAATAAGTCCTGAAGTGGAACCAAAGTGGCTGACTGGAGTTACTGAGGCAGACATTCAAAAGGGCAAAGATAAAAGAATACGCTTTCTTTTATTGTATTGCTTTTCTCCAGAAAAAAAATTCACACAGTATGTTTAAGTTATTTCCCCACCTAACTGCCAATGCTCAGGTGTTTTTCTGACGGGGGAATGCTAAGTGAATCATTTTCTTTAAGCCCCATGATGATTACTCTTGAGTTAAATGCTTTAAAAACTACCCAGTTGTAGAATTGCAGTATGAAAAGCTTTTCTTTAAAAGTTCTTGATAGAACAGCTTGTTCATTTCAAGCCAAGGAAGTAAAAATCAGGTCAAGAAGGTTAATTCTACCTCTTTATTTCACTTTCCATTTTTGCCTTTCAACAATACTGATAATAGCACAGAGTAAGGAGGCACATTCAGGATAAAATGATCTGGCAAAGTCCTTTGAATAAGAAGAGAAATACATCAGGAGTTTATCCCTAGATTAGATAATTTTTAAGTTTTAGGTGTGTGGAAATCTGAAGTACACATGAATTATGTCACTGTGATTTAGGCTCTATAATAAAAGATTCAATAAAAAATCAAGAAAATAGTTTTTATTTTATAGTTAAGAATTGAAGCTCTTCTGGTCTTTTTGTTTTTTAATTATCATCATTCTCCTTATTATTAGCTATATGAATACAATTTGTTTTGCATTCAGGTGAAAGGGGTAGGGCTGTCTCATCAGACACCAGGCTTAGTGAAAATCGCTAAGTGACCTGTGGCTGTGACTAGGCTATCAACAAGGAGACAATGCAAATATACAGAAATAAAACAGGGCTTAATTCTTCTCTTGTCCACTCAGTCAATCACTATCTAAGAGAAGCGTCACTGCCACTGTGACCTTGACATGCCATCCGTCTACTTGGTACATCTTTAACTGGGCTCCACTTCCTGTTCACATCTATCTCCCATAAGAAGATAAACAGAACAATGCAACAGTGCTATTTTCCCAGTGTTTTTCTCTCTTTTGCATTAAAAGAATATAGATTTGAAACATTTTCAGCTTTTAACTCTTTGCTTGATCTTTTTCTTTTTTAAAACTAAATGGTTTCATAAATGTCTTAGTCTCAGCCAGAGACCTTGTGCTTGCCTGCTGCCACCTGTATGTAGGGAGCGCACAGTGGCTGCTTTGGGTCAAGAAGAAAGCAATGCCTCATAGAATATTGATTCTCATTCAGCCAAACAGAGGAGGGCTGTTTTTTCATAGGCTTGTGCCTACAAGAAGGACTTTGTAGTTGCTATCAGCTTTATACCCTAACATTCTAGTACAATTTCTCTGCATCAAACAGCATAATTCTACAATATCTCCTCAAATGCAGACAGCCCTGGCTTGCATGTTTTCTTATATCCATACATTTCAATTACCATGATTTGGTTAAATAACACCAGTTCCCCAACAAATTTCAGTTACTATAATACAGGGGTTGGCAAAGTAGGTGCATAGTTGTGAATGTGTGAAACACAAAGATCATTCTTGTTATTATTAATTCTTGTATTATTTATTGCATTACAACTATAAACCTACTTTTGCCCACCCTTGTATATTAACTGTGAGTAATTTGCATAAAATACAAACTTTGCTGTTAGCTCTTCAGCCCCCAAAGCACTATGTACTCAAATAACAGATGCACATCATAATCCGTGGCCAAGCATGTCACTTCTCTTAAAGTCAGAAAGGTGATTAATTATTGCACTTCTGTTATTGGGTTCATGCACAGGCTATTGTGCTGCCTTTTTGTCTTCCAGTGATAAAAGTCATTTTACAAAATAAAATGGATAATTCAAGTGAGACTTGACCAACAAAGATATAAGTGGAGTGTAAAAAGAAAAAGTGATAATGCTGGAATTAAGATTACAATGGAATCTCAGACTTCTATACCAGAAGGTTGAGGATTGCCTCAGTAGCCTTAAATAACTCCATCCTCTACTTAAAGCAATGGGCTTTCTACACAGAAATCAGAATGACCCTGTTAAACCTTCTACTAAAGTCTGCTTGTATCTTTTCTCCACTCACAAGCAGCCTGAGCTTGCTCTCAATACCTCAAGGAACGCTCCTAGGCAGATAAGCAGGTAGCAAGGAGGTTGTTCATGATGGGACATTATAAACATGCACAGAAGCTGCCTACTCTAGCTGACAGTAAATTAGAGTTGGGTCAAGGGAATGCGACATTTGGCAGCAGGAGTTTCTAGGAATATGATAGCGAGGTCTATGTTTTCTATAACAAGGGTTGGAAAAGTGTTCCTGTAAAGGGCCGGAAAGTATCTTCTTCTGGTTCTCTTTGTTGCAGCCATGTGGTCATTATAGGAGGAAGCAGCCATAAACAATGGGTAAACAAATGAGGGGGTCTCAATAAAACTTTATGGCCACTGAAATTTGAATTTTATAAAAGGCAAACGTTCACTAAATGCAACATGAAATATTATTCTTTATTTGATGTTTTTCAACTATTTCAACATTAAAACCAAAGCCATACAAAACAGACGGTGGGCTAGATTTGGCCTGTGGGTTAGTTTGCTAACTCTTATTCTTAAATATCAATAAAATATAAATATTCAGGGAAAATGGCATTTTAAAGATGTTTATTGGTCATAATAATGTCGAGAAGTCTTCATTTTAGAAAGAAACAGATGGAATTTCCACATAGAAATTTATATATAATATTTCACTTGTCAGAGTGGCCCTTTGCAGCCAACCTTTATAAATAGCAACACTGTCTCCTCATTCTGACTCTCCATTACCCTTTATATTATATTTCACTATAATTCATCATCACATTAACTATAATAGCTTGTATGCTTGTTTATAGTTTCCTGAAGATAATTTTAGCTACAACAGGCCAGGAACTTTTGCTGTTTAGCTTATCAGAACCAAGAACACTGACTGGAAATTAGTAAGTACTCAACGAAAGAGTGAATTGAAAATCTGGGAGCCCTAGAAATGCTTATAAATGGACAGTAGAAAGGCTACAATTATAATCCAATATCATAATTGATATGTTTTAATTATTAAAGCACAGATCTTTAAAAAATCTATTTGTTTTACTAATTTGGGAGAAAAAACAATATTAGCAAATTATCAGAAAGTTACATTTTGCACTCAACATGTGAGCACCTAAAATGATTTTAATCCAATAGAATTATAATTAGGAAAACTGCAAGTATATGGCACCATTATTTATTCATGCAGATGCTTTAGAGGTAGACAATTTTCTCCAACGTTGTTTATACTGGTATAAAAATTTTTCCTTATGCAACATGGTGATTATATAAGTACCATTTAAATGAACATCTTATTGTCTTATTTTCTCTCCTGTGTCACCTCACTATATTTAATAGAACCCCCTGTAATCTCATGCCTCCAAAGTTCCTAGTGGCTTCACCTTATCCCCTATTATTATTCGGAAGTTCAGCCACAGATTGCTACTGAGTTCTCTTGTGGTCTCTTTGATATCAAACATGTTTGAATGACTTATAAGTTTAGTTTCTTTACATATTCTACCTCATTTAATTATAATAAATTTTACAGAAACAGAACATAATACTGAGAAAAGATAAAACGTACTAGAATTTTAAGTGACATTTCTTGAATTGAACAGGCATTTTTCTGATTTTAAAGACTGCTTTCTCCACTAGAGATGACACCTGCTTTCGAAGACCTCTGGAATCCAAATCAGAATAGACCTGGTTAAGCCTTCCCCTAAAGTCCATTTCTATCTTTCCTCCATTCATATGCTTTCATTTGCCCACTGACTATATTCCAGCATGATAATTTCTCTCAGTTTTTGAAGATGTCATATTCTTTCAACTGTAAAACTTCAGATTTAAAGTATCTCTAGTCTGGAATTTACCACCATAACCACTCTGACATTTCAACAATGTGCTAAACTAATGCCTAGTAATTCTTTAGATTTCAGCTAGAAAAAAAAAAAAAAAGGCAGCATCAAGTACTTCCCTTGCACTCTCCTATTTTTCTACACTAGACTGGAATGGCTCCCAAACATTGTACTGATTGACTTGCAATTCCCTTCTGATAACACTCATTTTACTCATAAATATTTGCCTTACTATTTGTTTTCACAGATTAACTTGGCAGCTCTTGGAGACAGGGTTCATATGCATAATGTTCACCATGGTCACAAGTTCTTAGCATAGAGCCGCCTGGCACAAAATAGATGTGCATCATTATTGAATGCATATATATCCTATATAAAAAAGGCTAATATGCAAATCAACCAAACCATGGAATGACTGGTTGCTATGATATGCACTGACCACCAGGGACAGAGGCTCAATGCAGGAGCTGCACCCGGGTGGTCAGTGTGCTCCCACAGGGGGATCGTTGTTCAGCCAGAAGTTGGGCTCATGGCTGGTGAATGCAGCAGTGGTGGTGGGAGCCTCTCCTGCTTCCATGGCAGTGCTAAGGATGTCTGACTGCCGGCTTAGGCCCGCTTCCCAGGGGTAGCGGGCCTAAGCCATCATTTGGACATCCCCTGAGGACTCCCAGACCCTGAGAGGGTACAGGCCAGGCTGAGGGACGCCCCTCTGAGTGCACAAATTTCATGCACTGGGCCTCTAGTATGAATATAAGAAGAAAGTAGAGGAGAGGACAGTGCTGTGAATTTTCATAATATCTACAGAAAATTGTGCCCATAATTTATCAGTCCCATGAGATGGCATCTGGATCCCAGTTTTCACCGAGCTAAAGAAGAAAGCAAGGCATGTTTACATAGTCCTTTCTAAGGCATAATATAAGCAGGTAATTTCAAAGACTCACACCGCATATTGTATATCATATGGTTTTGTATTGTATTATATTGTTCTTCAAATTAGTCATAAAAAATTAATTCCAATTTTTTGGTATGCTACATTTTTTTTCTTTCATTTTCTTTTCTTTCTTTTTTTTTTTTTTTTTTTTTTTTTTTTTTTTTTTTTTTTTTTTTTTTTTTTTTTTTTTTTTTTTTTTTTTTTTTTTTTTTTTTTTTTTTTTTACATTTTGTTGATTCCTTTTCTTTGCCTCAATACCTTTCAAGAAAAGAGAAAACAATTTTAAGATAAAATACTGATGCTTATTTAATGAAAACACAAGTTAATAAGGTGTGGAAAATACTCTTAAGCAGTAAAAGCACGATGGCAATACATGGGATTACCTTGAAAATGTCCTAGTTACTCTTTAAATACCCTGAGACATTAGGGTTCTATAAGCTTCTGCTTCACCAAAAGAAAAACAACAACAACAACAAAAAAAAAGGTTTTCTGAGATTTGCTATTAAGTGTTATATTTTTTATTTAAGTTTATGAAATATATTTAATATCTAATTTTTATTGGCTGAGGATATGGTAAAAATTCTTAAAGGTTTCTTTAAATAATTTACTTCTGTTTTATTTCTGATTTAATTAGGAAATCTTTTTAAACTCATTGTATTATAACATTCTTTTAAGCCTCTAGCTTACTGGATAAGTGTATTAATAAACAAACTTAGTTTTATTTAATGCTAAAATGAAACGCATTTATAATTCTTATAAAAGTTCATTTTTAAATAATTTCTTTAATAACAAAAGACTACTCTGTAAGATTAAGGAAATTAAAATTCTGGCAAACAGCTTAACTAATTAGACTCCATAGCTCAAAATTTTTTTATATTCTAGTAATTGTATTAATTCACCATGTTTAAAAATTCAAATTAGTCACATGCTTTTGTTCTTGACTTTTGTACTAACATTTATTTATTGTTTATTTTTTAGCCCTAGCCATAAGCTGACCAAATTCAACCAATGTTTTTGATTATTTGTTTATTTAAATGTTATGTGTACACTCCGAAAAATGCAAGAAGGAAGACTTCCAAGCTCTTTCTAGAAGGCCAGCAGTATCCTAGCTCCAAAACCAGATAAAGACACAACAAAGAAAGAAAATTATAAGCCAATATCCCTGATGAACATAGATGCTAAATTCCACAACAAAATATTAGCAAATTAGATCCAACAATATATTTAAAAAACTCATACACCATGATCAAGTGGGATTTATTTCAGGAATGCAAGGTTGGCACCATAATCAAAAAACAATAAATGTAATACAATACACAAATTGAAAGATTAAAATTACATTTTCATAGCAATAGATTCAGAAAAAGCATTTGATAAAACTCATCTATATATATAAAAAGCCAGCAACTGGAAGGCCATAACCACCAGAACAACCAGTTGTTATGATGCACACTGTGGCTAGAGAGAACCGGCCTGATCTGGGGGCAGGGCAGGCCAGCCAACCTCCCATGGCCACTTCTGCCAGCTGGTCCCTCCCTCATGGCCTGCCCCACCCTTATAGGCCTGCAGCCCCTCCCCCCAGCTGGCTGCATACCTGATCAGCCCCCCTACCCTAATAGGGGGTGGGGATGCCCAGCCAACATCCTGAAGCTCCTCCCTCCTGCCCACCTCCACCCCAGATCATCCCCCCACTTGCGCAGGAGTGGGGCCAGCCATCCAACCATCCATGGCCCCTATCCCAGGCTGCTGGCCCCTGATAGGCCCTGTCACCACATTGGGGAGCAAGCCTGGCTGTCCCACTGCCCACAGACACTCCCCACAGCTGACCCTACCCCCAATCAGCCCCCACCACCCCAAGGGGGCAGGGCCCACTGAGCAACCTCCTGCCGTCTCCTCCTCTCAATAGTCCCAACCCCAATCAGCTGCGATTGGGGCTGCATGGCCAGACCCCACCTGTGCATGAATTGGTGCACTGGGCCTCTAGTTTTTGGTAAACACTCTAAAAAAAGTGGGAATAGAGGAATCATTTCCCAGCAAACATCATGCTCAATGAGCAAAAACTAAGAGCGATTCCCTTAGGATCAGGAACAAGACAGATGTCTGCTTTCACAACTCTTATTCAACATAGTACTGAAAGTCCTAAGCACTGTGATCAGACAAGAGGGGAAAAAAAGGCATCCAAATTGGAAAGGAGGAAGTAAAGTTGTCACCATTCACAGATGACATGATATTGTATATAGAAATCACTAAAGACTCCACTAAACAACTACTAGATCTAATAAGTGAATTCAGGATACAAAATTAATACCCAGAAATTGGTGATATTTTTATACCAATAATTAAATATCAGGAGGAGAAACTAAGAAAACAATTCCATTTACTTTGCAACAGTAACAAAAAATAAGGTATATAGGAAAAAGTTTAAAAAGGTGGTAAAAGATCTATAGTAGGAAAACTATAGGACATTAAAGAAAGTAGATGATGCTATAAGAAAGTGGAAACTCATATGTTCATGGGTTAGAAGAATTAACATCATTAAAATGCCCACACGACCCCAAGCAATCTATTGATTCAACAAAATACCAATACCAGCCTGGCTGGCATGGCTAAGTGGCTGAGCATCAACCTATGAACCAGGAGGTCATGGTTTGATTCCTTGTCAGGGAACATTCCCAGGTCACAGACTTGATCCCCAGCAGGGAGTGTGCAGGAGGCAACTGATCAATGATTCTCTCTCATCACTGATATTTCTATCTTTCCCCCTCCCTTCCTCTCTGAAATCAATAACAATACCACATTTTCCAGGATATAAGACGACTGGGCGTATAAAATAACCCCCAACTTTTGAGAAGATTTTCCCGGGTTAAAAAGTCCAGACAGAGACTGTATGCGGCGCAAAAAGGAGCCGACCAGAGACACTTGCAGTCTCCGTCCAGCTCCATTGACAACCCCCGACTTTTGAGAAGATTTCCCTGGGTTAAAAAGTCGTCTTATACACCGGAAAATATGGTATACTTAAAAATATATGTAAAAAAATAACATATTTCATAGATATAGGACAAATATTCCAAAAATGTATATGGAACAACAACAAAAAAGACTCTAATAGCCTCACTAACCTTGATAAAGATGAAAAAAAATGGGAGGTATCACAATACTGGATATCAAACTATACTACATGGCCATTATAATCAAAACAGCAGTACTGGCATAAGTACAGGCAAATAGATCAATGGAATAGAGCAAAGAGTCCAGAAATCAACCCATACCTCTATGGTCAATTAATATTTGACAAAGCAGGCAAGGACATGCAATGTAGTAAAGATAGTCTCTTCAATAAATAATGTTGAGAAAATTAGACAGGTATATGAAAACAAAATAAAATTATACCACCAAATTATACCACACACAAGAATGAACTCAAAATAAAAAATAGAATTAAATATAAGTTGTGAAACCATAAAAACCCTAGAAGAAAACATAGGCAATAAAAACCTCAGACATCTCTCACAGCAGTATTTTTGATGATATATCTCCTAGGGCAAAGGAAACAAAGAACAAAATAAACACAGAGGACTACATGAAACTGAAAAGCTTCTGCACTGCAAGAGAAATCATCAACAAAATGAAAGGGGAACCCAAAGTATATTTGTCAGTGATATTTTTAAAAAGGAGTTAATTTCCAAAATATATAAAAGCTTTTACAAGTCAACACCAGGAAAACAGACAATGCAATAAAAAAATGAGCAAAGGACTTGCATAAACACTTCTCTAAAGAAGATGTACAGATGGGCAATAGACATAAAAAATGCTATGCTGCTTGTCATCAGAGAGATACAAATTAGAACTACAGTGAAAGAACATCTCACACCTGCCAGAATGGCTATCGGCAATAAATCAAGAAACAAGTGCTGGTGAGGATGCAGAGGAAAGGAAACCCTGGTGCAGTCTTGGTGGGAATGCAGACTGATACAGCCACTGTGGAAAACAGTATGGAGTTTCCTCAAAAAATTAAAAAATGGAACTGTCTTTTGACCCAGAGGTCCCACATCTGGGAAAATATACTAAGTACCCTAAAAGAGCAATCAGAAATAATATTTGCATACCCGTATGTTCATAGCAGAATTTACAATAATGAAGATCTAGAAACAGCCCTAGTGCCTATGAGTAGATGAGTGGATAAAAACAAAACAAAACAGTGGTACATCGACACAATGGAATACTACTGGACTGCAAAAAAACCAAAACAAAACAAAACAAAACAAAAAACCAAGAAACTCTTACCCTTTATGACACTGTGGCTGGACCTGCCCTTTATGACACTGTGGCTGGAGCTGGAGGTCATTATGCTAAGCAAAATGAGCCAATCAGTGAAAGACTACCATGCCATCTCACTTATATGAGGAACCTAATGAACAAAATAAACTTACAAACAAAACAGAACCAGAGGAATGGATACATGGAACAGTCTGACAGAGGTCAGAGGAGAGGGGAAAGGGGGGCTGGGAAAAGAAGAAGAAGAGATTAGCCAAAGAACAAATATACATAGCCCATGGACACAGACAACAGAATGACGCGGGTAGGGACCTGAGTGGAAGTGAGCAAAGCGGGGACATCTTTAATAGTATCAACAATAAAGAAAGAAAAACTGTTATGTGCTCAGAATACAATAATATACAGATAATGGATTATTGAACTGTACACCTGAAATCTATATAATTTTATTAACCAATGTCATGCCAATAAATTCAATAAAAATAAATTATAACAACAGTTAATAGAAATGTTATGTGCAGCTTTACAAATGGAATAGATTTTGCCTGGGCATTCTCTCTGCAGAATACAGTATTCTTTAAAAACAAATGTCACTCTCCACTTTACAAAGAATATGATTGGCCCCGTGCTGTACACTTGAGATTAATGCAGAATGGTATTGAACATGAGCTATGGTTAAAAACAGTGCCACTCCTTTGTCCTTAAAATTCAATAAACATGTATTAATCTGTTGCCCTTTTATGAACTCAAGAGATTTGAATGAATGTATTTATTGAAAGTCACTGGAAATCAGAGTATTTCCTTTTATAAGTAAAATGAATGTTATAATCTTACAATAAACTTTGCATACATCTACTCTAAGAGATGTCTAATTGTGTCATGCGACGCATGTTATTTGCTCTTTATCACTCTCATAAGGACAACATAGATACAGGTAAATATTTCTTTTCTTAACTTGAAAAAATTTATTTGGCATTTTAGTATAATTTCTAATAACTTTTCAGTCAGATTTATACCTGATGCTTCCTGTTTTAACACTTTAAAAAAGAGGGTTTTAAACCATTATACTTTTCTTTCAAAACTTCTGACATGTTCTCCTAAAGTAATAGTGCATATTAAGGAGAGAGAAATGGAGGACATAGGATAACAGAAAAAGAGAGAGAGAAAAAGGAAGTGAGATTAATGCCATTTTCTTAGTTCTTACAGCAACACATTATTTACACTTTAAAAGTGATGGTTATGCTTATTATATGTTACTATTTTAATGCTCATTTAATATGATAATTACTGGAAATCAATATCCCAGTTGATAAGAGTTAGACTTTGGAAAAAGTTAAACTAGTTAAAAGTATTTAATATCTATAAGATCTGTCCATTAAGACTAAAATGGGAATGCATCAATCTCTGTTGATGATACTAAATTGTTTCTAATTACATATATTATTATTATTTAATATATTTTATTGATTTCAGAGAGAAAGGAAGAGAGAGAGAAGCATCAATGATGCGAGAATCATTCATTGGCTGCCTCCTGCACGCCCCCTACAAGGGAGCAAGCCCACAACCCCAGCATGTACCCTCGACTGAAATCTAACCCAGGACCCTTCAGTCAGCAGGCCAACGCTCTATCCACTGAGTAAACTGGCTTGGGCTAATTACATAAATTTTTAGCCACTATTTAGAATCTTACTTCACAGAGGTTGAAGCAAGTTTTCTCACTTCTTTCTGATTCTTTTAAAGCAAACTCCTTTAGTAGAAGTTGATTATGTGATCATACTCTGTTGAGAACATTAAATATATTATGGATAAGTATGTCACTTATTAGGCACAGATGTATGACACACATTATTTGTCTTCTGTACTTGTTCAAGAAAGTTAAGACCCATATAAGAAAGGCTAAAGAGGAAAAATATTTATAAAGATTCTTTTTACCTAGGAAATGCAAGAACAAAACTGTCAAGTACCTGTGTTCAATTTATAAACAAATCATCCACTTTCTTTTGAAGGCTGAAACTGTTAAAACTATTAAATTTGTAAGTTATAACTGTCACATTTTTACACTTATTTGTAATTGTTTATTTGACTGGCTTCTGTGTGAAATTTGGAACTTATCACAAGCATAAACTTTCTACATATTATTGTTTTTAGCAAGCGAGGACCTGGTGACATTACATTTCCTTTACTTAGAATGGAAATACGGTTCTAAATATTTCCAAAACCTATTTGGCCTGTGTTTTCTAAGTGATTTAAATCCCCCTTTTTTTGTTTCATATGAAATTTGAACAAATGCATTAGAGTTAAAGGACTTAAAGGTGACTAAGAAGCAGAGGCAACAGCTACAGACTAAAAATAAGAGGGGTTTTCTAATTGTCCACTTAATTTTAAATCTTAATAGATAAAATAAAGTTTATGAGAAGTTTGTTGACATTGTATAGATTGGAATGTTAAAATTATGTTATGGTATGACATAGGGTATCCTATATAATAATAAAAGGTAATATACAAATTGACCCTAACAGCAGAACCACTGGGAATGACTGGTCACGATGACACACACTGACCACCAGGGGGCAGATGCTCAATGCAGGAGCTGCCTACTGGTGGTCAGTGAGCTCCCATAAAGGGAGCTCTGCTCAGCTGCAAGCCAGGCTGATGGCTGCCCGTACAACGGTGGTGGTGGGAGCCTCTCCTCCTCAGCAGTGCTAAGGATGTTCAACAACAGCTTAGGCCTGCTCCATGCTGGCAAATGGACATCCCCCAAGGGTGCCCATGCTGCCAGTGGGATGTCTAATGGCCAGCTTAGGCCCAATCCCCCAGGGAGTGGGCCTAAGCCAGTAGGGGACATTCCCCAAGGGGTTCCAGATTGTGAGAGGGCATAGGCCGGGCTGAGAGACCTCCCCCCCAAGTGCACAAATTTTTGTGCACTGAGCCTCTAGTCCTATATAATAAAGAGGTAATATGCAAATTGACCATCACACCCTCATATAAGATGGCTGCTCCTATGTGGTCAAAGATGGCCACCACAAGATGGGCAGCAGGGAAGGGCAGTTGGGGGTGACCAGACCAGAAGAGGAGGGCAGTTGGGGTCAATCAGGCTGGGAGGGGAGCAGTTAGGCATTGATCAGATTGGCAGGAGTATGGTTAGGGGCAATCAGGCAGGCAGGCAAGTGGTTGGGAGCCAGCAGTCCACAAATTGTGGGTCTCAGATTGGAGAGGATGTAGGCTGGGCTGAGTGACAACCCCCCAGTGCATGAATTTCATGCACCAGGCTTCTAGTGTATTACATATAGATCTAGATTTATATACCTTTGTTGTTATCCATTCCTCCTACAGCATACAGAGTTCCAACTGTAGATTTTCTAGGTTTAGTTCTTGGACTTTGCATTAAAGTTCTTCTTTCTGGCAATAGATGATATTTCATTGCTTCCAGAATCAACTTTTGACATTCCAGATCATTCTTAAATAATGTGTGGTTTTCTAGGTCAGCCAATATCTGTAAAAAACACAAATACTGTTAATGCTTTATGGAAATGTGCATATGACATCAGTAGTTAAAATTAGAAGCTTAATGTCTATGATTTTACCCCTTTATTGAGAGGTATACAGAATGTAATACGAATTAATTATATTAATAAATAAATATTAGTAAAATGCATGCCTTCTAAGAGAAACAGAATGAATATTGTTTTCCAATTAATATTTTTTGTTATCACTTTAGGACAGATTATAAAGAACCTTCCAGTGATCTCTTTCCCATTTTTTTCTCTTACAAAAGCTGTTTATAAATCAAGTACATTCCCTGTGTTGGTCATAAACATGTCTGGTAAAAGAAATTCAAAAGTAACTTTCAGCAAATTAGTTCATAACAATCTAATCTAATAAAAGAGTAATATACAAATTGACTCTCACTCCATTACACCTAAGCCACGCCCACCATCCAAGCCACACCCAACAGCCAATCAGAGTAGCTGTGTGCAAATTAACCCAGCAAAGATGGCAGCTGGCAGCCACAGAGCTAGAGCAAACAGGAGACTTCTGTTGTACTAGCCATGAAGGAACCTGCCTGCCTAGGCTGTTCAAGGCAAAAATGTTTCAATTATAGAAGCCATGGAGCTGAAGCAAACAGGAGGCTTCATTTCCTGCCTAGGCCTCCACTCAAGGCAAGAAAGTTTTAATTATAGAAGATAAATAAACCCCAGAAACCTGATTCCAGCCAGCCTCACTGGGACATTGGGTCAATGGGAGCTGTGGGCAGCCTGAAAACGGCCCTCAGCCCCTCACCCAGGCTGGCTACACTCTCATGGGGTGAGGGTCTCCACTGGGGGGCTTGGCCAGCCTGCAAACAGCCGTCAGCCCCTCACTCAGGCTGGCCAGGCACACTAGCAGGTGGACATCCCCTGAGGGGTTCCAGACTGTGAGAGGGCACAGGTTGGGCTGAGGGACTCCTTGAGTGCACAAGTTTTTGTGAACTGGGCCCCTAGTCCTATCATAAATACTGGATGGGGCAAAAATAGGTTTCTAGTTGTTCATATGGAAAATAAAATCATTAATAAATAATAGTACAAAATTAATCTATGTTTCACATAAACCTACTTTTGCCCCATCCTATATTTACATATTTCCTTTAAGATATTCCCGGTACAGTTTAAATGAATTGCAGATTAGAAAACAACAACTCAATAAAAATGAAAAAAAAGGCAAAAAACAGTTTCCAATAGTGAAACTAAGAATTTATTTTGAAAACTCCAGTGCCTGAGAGAACAGAGAGTAAGAATAGCAGTTTTAAGTTACATTATGCCTCTCTTTGCTGCTCCAGGTTTTCATGCCCACAAATTTTTCTGTGTATATTTCTTTGAACGTATCTATAGTATGCTTTATTTTCTACATCCTCGATTGCTCTTTAGATTCTCTTTTATCTTAATTCTTTAAGTATCACATTATGTTTCTTAATGAATCAATATATCTTTTTGAATGACAGTTAAATCTGTTATATAGATTTATAAAATCAATAAGAAATTACTAAAGAACTTAACATTAGCTCACTAACCTTTTTTGCTACATTGGTAAGAAGCTGTACTTCATCTGAACACTAATGTTTATTGAGTGAGTTAATACATGATGGCAGAATAAAATTTAATAATTACTTTGAATGCTATAAATTTAACCTTAATTAAGTAAATTTATTTAGTCTTTTTAATACATAAATTACTGTTGGAAGCACTAGAAGGCATATAACAGACATATAAGATGTCATAAAGAAGACCAGAATAAGTCTGAGGTTGAATCCTATCTAACAAAGATGGAATATGCAAATTGACCATCACTCAATGACAAAGATGGTGGCGGCCAGAGCAGGATGCTGGCATTGTCACCATTATGACGATGTCAACATTCTGCCCCTCCCTGCCTGGCATTCTGCTCCTGTGCACGCTGCCCACTGCCCCACCCCAGCTGCTCTGTGCCTGTGTGTGCTGCCCACTGGCCCAGAGCAGCTGGAGTAGGACATCTGGCTGCTTGGAATGCAGTCACTTAAAAGCTATGGAAGTTGTTCAACTTTCCTGAGAACACAGTATGAGGAAACCCAAATTAGCCCCAGGGAAGAAAGTCCCTATTGAGGATGCTAATCAGGTTCTAGCCTCATTCATAGGAAATGCACACTGGAGTATTTAGATGCCATGGAGAGAGGGAGGAGCCTCTGGCCAGAAGCTGGGACACAGGACAGTGATGTCATTGCAATCCAGGCTGAGGGACCCCTCAAGGTTACTCCTGTGCACAAGTTTTATGCATTGGGACTCTAATCTATATATAAAGAGGTAATATGTGAATTCTCATTACTCTGTCATTGTAATGACTGTCCAACAGGTTGTTTGCGCAGTAGGAGCTGGTGGGTGGGGACTTGTGCCATCGACACATGGGGCTGCCTCCCAGCCCAACTCCTGGCCAGGGATGTGAGGCTGCCTCATTGACTCCTCATGTGAAAGGTAAGCTCAGATCCTTATTCTTATTCAGTGTAGTGGAGCGTGGGAATTGGTTTATAGGATCCAGTCCCACTTCGGGAAGTATTACTACAGTCTGAGAGTAGATGTAAAATGGGGATCGTATTGATTCGCTCACAGGCTTACTGTAGAACAGACATAGTCACCATCCTCACAGAATTCAAGATGCCCCATGTGCAAACCTAGAATGAAAAGTCACCAGCACCCCACATGGCCAAGAACTAGAAACTGCCCTTTGAAAGGAGTGTCTGCAACAGAACTGTGAGTACCAGGAGGGCAAAGAGGAAAGCTGTCCTTATAGTTTATTTAAGGATGCAAAACTGGCATCACAAAGTAGTGGCATAACACTGAGGCCATGCAGTCATGTGGCAACACTGAGACCATGGGGCCCTTGGAATGAGCGGTTTCTGACACCATGAGAACCCCGTCCCCCCACCCCAGCTTCTGAGTGCCTGTTACAGATGACCACGTGTGCAGGGATGAGGGCTCTGGGCCTGTGGTCGCAGGGTTAGGGGACAGAGGACCTCCTCCCATAAAGCCTCCCCCAGCCTGCAGCATCAGGCTGTGTGGCACGTGCCCTCTGATGGCGTCATCAGGTGATGTTACCTAGAGGGGCAGCTCAGGCGGTTTCCCTGAAGAGGGGCATGTGCCCAGCTCAGAGGCAAGGAGGCATAGGCTTGGGGGCCACATAACCTTCCACAGGCCTTGCAGCGTAGCTGAAGCTGAAGCTGCAGGTCCATCTGACTGTTGCAGGGCCTGGACAGTGAAGTGGCCCCAGTATTGGCGGGGAGTGCTGGGCGCCTGAATCTGGGGAGCTACCCAGATCCACAGGCCTTCCCAGCTAAACCACTCCCCTTCTGCATCCCTCACCAAACCCAGGCTGACCCTCATCCTCTCCACCAGGCCCCAGGGACCCAACCCCCAAATGGTGACCTTTGACTGCATGCCCTCCCCCTAACATATTAGTCTCAGAACCTTACACCTCCCTTAACCTCTGATCTAACCTTTAACAGGAGCCATTGCCAACCACATCTGATCCAGCACCACTCTCCCCGCTCCAGCCCTCCACCTTCCTCCATGGAAGCTGCTATTACTTCCCATGAACTCAAACAAAATAGGATTACTCAAAGAAGAATGTGTCTGAGCAAAGCCCTTGAACTAAAAAAGTACTGAAGTAACTAATAGACATGAGAAAAGTTAAATTCAAAAGTAATTGAGTAATTGCAAAGGAAAGATACCTGGAACTTTTTAAAAA
The DNA here is from genome assembly GCA_004026665.1 of Murina feae. Classification (NCBI taxonomy): domain Eukaryota; kingdom Metazoa; phylum Chordata; class Mammalia; order Chiroptera; family Vespertilionidae; genus Murina; species Murina feae. The sequence goes on from PVJC01008482.1 coordinate 18,364, forward strand.
TCACAATATTCAGTGATTTTGGAGAGGGTATGATGAAATAGATACCTGATAGAACTTCTCCAGAGTATAGGGGACAGCATTTCTGGAGACATTTTGACAGGATGTAGCAAATATTCAAACTCCTGGGCTGGGTGATTACATTTCCAGGAATTTATCACACAAAACAATAAAAAAGTTGGGCCAGATATCATCATAATAATAAAAAGCTAATAAACAAATGACTCTGTAAGGACTGAATAGCAGGAGGCTGCATGCGAATCAGGTGGGGGGGAGGGAGCAGAGAGAGTGTAGGGACTTGTAGTGTAGGTGAGGGGGGACTTGTGCCAGCCTGGAATGTGAGGTTGCCTCCCTGCCCAGTGCACAGCTGGAGACGTGAATAGCAATATTAAAATATTTCCTCTAATTAATTCTCTTTTAATGTTCACTAATTTTGTGCACTGGGCCACAATTAGGAGTATCATGTATTAGAGTTAACAGATGGTTTGGAATATGGGAGGGAAGATGTTTAATTAAATCCAGGATATATTTCTCTTCTTGTATTTTAAACCAAAGTTTCTTTCCTACCAAATTTCATTCTGAAGACTAAATGAGAAAAAAAAATGGAAAAGAGTGAAGGGATTAAGTAAGTAATAAACAACAACAACAACAACACACATAAAAACAAACAAATGCAACAAAAAAAGAAAAAACTCATAGACACAGACAACAATATGTTAATTACCAGAAAGAAATGGGGTTAGGAGAGGTAGAAGAGGGTGAAAGTGGGATAAATGGTGACAACTTGGAGCAGTAAACACACAATCTTCTATATCTAATCTATTAAAAGAGTAATATGCAAATTAGGTATCATTCTGCTACACCTAAGCCATGCCCATCAGCCAAGCCATGCACACCAGCCAATCATAGCAAATATATGTAATTAACCCAGCCAAGATGGTGGCCGGCAGCCACAGAGCTAGAGCAAACAGGAGGCTTGCTTGCCCTGGCTAAGAAGGAAGCTAAACTTCCTGCCTGCCTAGGCCGGCTGTGGCCTCTGCTCAAGGCAACAAAGTTTCAAATATAGAAGATAAATAAGTCCTCGATATCTGCTTTCAGCCAGCCTCACTGGGGGCTGTGGCCAGTCTGCAAACAGCCATCTGCCCCTCAACCAGGCTGGCCAGGCACCCAAGGGGAGTCCCCAACCCTGAAGGGGCTGTGGCTAGCCTCCAAACAGCCATCAGCCACTCACTCCAGCTGGCCAGGCACCCCAGCAGGACCCCTTCATTGAAGGGAATGTGGCCAGCCTGAAAATGACCCTCAGCCCATCACCCATGCTGTCCAGGCACCTTAGCAGGACCCCCACCTTGATCTGGGACACCCTCCAGAGCAAACCAGCTAGCCCCCACTCATGCACCAGGCCTATCTAATATAATAAAAGAGAAACATGCAAATTGACCGTTACCACCAGCCAATCAGAGCGGCTGTATGCAAATTAACCCGGCCAACAGCCATGGAGCTAGAGCAAACCAAAGGCTTCTGTTGCAACTGCCTGCCTAGGCTGGCTGAGCCTCTGCTCACGGTCACGCCCACCAGCCAATCAGAGCGGCTGTATGCAAATTAACCCAGCCAAGATGGAGGCTGGCAGGGTGGCTCTGCACTGGGAGCCTCCACGGCTGGCTGGCATAGCTGTGCCAGGTGTGTCAGTTCAGTGGGAGGGGGGGTCTGGCCTGGGGCCTCCTCGGGGCATCCAGGAGCAGCTGTCCTGGGTCTGCTGCCTAGCTCCGCGCCTGGGAGCCTCTGAGGAGTATTCAGGAGCACCTGTCCTGGGTCCATTGCCTGGCTCCACCCCCTGGGGGCCTCCCCGGGGCATGCAGGAGCACAGGGCCTCTGCAGGGTGTGCAGGAGCAGCCGTCCTGGGTCTGCTGCCTGGCTCTGCCCTGGGGGCTTCCGCAGGGTGTCCAGGAACACCCGTCCAGGGTCCGCTACCTTCATCCGCCCCCCCAGGGGCCTCCACAGGGCGTGCGGGAGTGTCTGCTGCACAGTGCAGAGAATCTGAAGCCAGTTCACTGCCTGGCTCCACCCGGGGTGTGTTTGTTCAGCAGCAGGGCCCCACCGAGGGATTCTGCACCAGCGTCCTCCCCTGGCTTGCCACCCA
>PVJC01008482.1:20597-48548 GCA_004026665.1 Murina feae
CCCACCCCCCAGTGCATGAACCCTGAAGGGGCTGTGGGCAGTCTGAAAATGGCTCTCAGCCCCTCACCCAGGCTGGCCAGGCATGCCAGCACGTGGACATCCCCCCTGAGATGTCCCAGACTATAAGAGGGCATAGGCCGGGCTGAGGGACCCACCCCCCCCACCCCCTGAGTGCACAAATTTTTGTGCACTGGGCCCCTAGTATCCTATATAATAAAAGAGTAATATGCAAATTGACCCTAACAGCAGAATGACTGGGAATGACTGGTCACTATGACACACACTGAACACCAGGGGGTAAACCCTCAATGCAGGAGCTTCCCCTGGTGGTCAGTGCACTCTCACAGGGGGAGGTCTGCTAAGCCACAAGCCAGGCTGATGGCTTTCAGTACAACAGCAGTGGTGGGAGCCTCTCCTGCCTCCTCAGCAGTGCTAAGGATGTCCAACTGCAGCTTAGGCCTGCTCCCCGTTGGCAAGTAGACATCCCCCAAGGGCTCCTGGGCTGCCAGAGGGATGTCTGACTGCCAGCTTAGACCCAATCCCCCGGGGAGCGGGTGTAGGTCAGCAGGTGGGCATCCCCCAAGGGGTCTCAGACTGTGATAGGGCACAGGTTGGGCTGAGGGATCCCCCCAAGTGCACAAATTTTTGTGCACTGGATCTCTAGTGCATATATATATATATATATATATATATATATATATATATGTCTAGTGACTGAATGGCAGAATGACCAAATGACCAGAACTACTGGTTGACCAGTTGCTATGACATGCACTGACTACTAGGGGGCAAATACTCAATGCAGGAGCTGTCCTCTGGTAGTCAGTGCACTTCCACAGTGGGAACAACCGCTCAGAGGGTGAGTCCACAGCCACTCAGCTGACTGGGAATAAGCAGTGCTTCCACAATGGGCTGACTCTCACAGGCCATGCCCCCACCAGTGCATGAACCCATGCACCAGGTCTCTAGTACAAAATACAGATGATGTTTAAAGAATTGCATACTTGAAGTCTACATAATTTTATTAATCAATGTAACCCCAATACACACAATAAAAATAAAAAATCTACAAAAAAAAAGATCATATGGAATAGGACAAGGAATCAGGAGAAGGGATCTCCGGTGGAAAATTTTTAAATGAGCACTATTTTACTTTTTTAGTAACATTGTTATTTTTAATTACCAAAGAGAATATTTATTTCTAACAAGGACCTGGTAGTCTATATAAACTTTAAAAATAAACCTGAGGGAAGAATAACTATTAAAATTACATACAATTCTAAGAGGTTGATACTTGGAAGTCATTTTACAAATATGCTCTATTTCTTTGTAACCTTGATAAGTTTTCCCTGTGACTAAATAATGATCAGTGAGCAATAGTATAAACCTGTAACTGAAGAATACAATATGGTCAAGAAATTTATATAAGATATAAATATGTATGTGTATAATATTCAGCATTGACTAATACAAAAAATCAGAATAATTTACCCATTAATAGTTAGAACTCTTGGCAGTTACTTTGTCAGAGCATTCCATTTGCCAAAAATGTTATGCAGTTTTGACTAGAATAAATATATTCTTTACAAATATGTGCATTAAAACTTTTTCTTTTTATACATTGTTCTTAAGTTCCACTGGTTTTACCACTAACTTTGCTTTGATTAGAAAATAATAAAGCCCTAGCTGGTTTGCTCAGTGGATAGAGCATCAGCCTGGAAACTGAAGGGTCCTGGGTTTGATTCCAGTCAAGGGCACATGCCTGGATTGTGGGCTCATCCCCAGTGGGGGGCATGCAGGAGGCAGCTGATCAATGACTCTCTCATTATCATTGATGTTTCTATCTCTCTCCCACTCCCTTCCTCTGAAATCAATAAAAATATATTTAAAAATGCACTTATTAAAACAACAGCTCTTAGAAATGTCACTGTTTGCTATTACAATACAAATAATTTGTTCATTTTTAAGGAATTGAACCATATGTTTAAAATATATTTGACAACATGAAAATACTGATGAGTGTTCTCATCCTGTGTGTTTACACGAAAACTCCTCAAAGTTCAGTTTTATAAGAATATTTACATGAATTTATTTCAACTTCTGCAATATATTAAAAATTATAATTCTGAAACTATTGCTTCATCAAAATGGAATTCATGATTCATGTAGCTAGATTACACATTTTTTCAAATTTCAAATAAGAAAATAAAATAAATTTTCATGTCATGCAATATTGTTCTTCTTCCTGTATAGATCACTTTAAGATGTCAAAGAATATATTTCTTTGAGATAATTTTGCCATGATTCTCTATCCTAATCTGCATATGGAGATACTTAATATTATAAATAACTATTTTATCATCATAAGCAAACAAATATATGGATTCAGTTGTGCTACACAACCTACTCTTTATATAAAGTACATATACTCTAATTTTATATCAAAGAATATTTGCATTTTAAAATTAGTATTATAGATAACCTTCTTAAAATATAATAAATTAATGTTATTAAGCAAATGTTTCAGCAAAACTCCCATAAATAAGAAAATATCTTTATTACATGCTATTTTTAAGTAAAAGTAATACTGCATGGGTAAAGGCATAATTTGAAAGAGAAGTAATGAACAGAATCTGGACAAAGAATAGGAAACACATCTATACCTTCCATTTGATCATGGAATCCATTGAAAAAATGGAATGCAAATTAGTGAATAAACATTTAAGGAAAGATAAATTGAAACTAACTATGGACCAAAGAAAATATTATCTCTTCTAACACTATATCCTTGCACTATCAAGGTTATGAAAACATTTTCATATTCATATGAATGTGACAAAATTTCATATACTCTATATTATTGCGTAATATGTCAGTTTTGTTTTGCTACTGGGTATGGTGCTAAAAAATCAACTTACAGAATTTAAATCTATAAAATAAATTTGAGTCTTACTAGAAGTGACAGTCTTTAGAGAACAAGTGACAGTTTTATACATATTCTTTCAAGTTTTCTGCTTGGTGAAATGAATAAAATGAAAGATAAAATATTACATGCAGTAAGTTGAATGAAAACTGAATTTCTAATTCAACATATAAATAGGTCCGATAAAAATAAAATATTATCAGATATTTTAATTAAGCAGTTTTTAAGACATTATATGATTGCACTTCATGCTAAATAGTCTATTAACAGTGTAAGGTGCTCATGAGAGGAGAGAGTTCAGTTATCAGAAAACTTTGTAGCAACACAATAAATGGTGAGGTCATAGGTCAGGCTCACCCACTTCTTGAGGGAAAACATGAACTATTTCATTCTTAGAAAAGTTTGCTGTATATCTACTCCCTTTCAGTTAGATTTTGAAAGACAGAGGAAAATGGACAAGTGAACTGAAAATTTGGCAACATAAGTTAGTTGGCTCACCAATGCTCGCGGCATTTTCTCAGTTACTATATGATTTTCTGCTGCAGCTGGAACAGTATACACTTGTACAAAGAGAAAATAGCTGAACTCTATAGCCAGACGATCAGTCTGAAGACTAAAAAAAAACTCATAAATATGAGTAGATAAATCCTCATATTACACTTAAAGTCCTGTTAGGGTTACTTGAAAATAATTTTGGCTAAGGGCAGGATTATGAATTAAAGAGACTGAAATATTTTTTATCTTTTTATTGGTAACATCACCATTCTTGCTAAATTATTTGAGGATATTATATCTATTTTCAAATAAGTGAGAAAATTAGATATAATAGAGTTTCTGTTATTTCTTTCAGTGCTATCATTAAAAACAACAGCAAACACAAATTCCTGACAAGCTAAAGCTTGCATCAGTACAGCTGAACGATTATTGCTCAAGTGTTGGTAAAAACAAAAAGAAGCCATCTATGAAATAAGCAGAAGGTTCATTAGTTTTATTCTGAATACAGAAATATTTGATTGACTAAGAGGAAAGGTAATTGGCTAAGTTGACAGTAAAAATAGAGAAGAATAATGACATCATCAAAACAAGTAGAGCTCATAAAATTAACTCAAATAATAGTTCTTATTAGCAACAGATGGAATGGGTTTAATGCTGCTATCATTTATGATTAGCTCTTTATTTAATATGGGTTTACAGTCTTCATAGATATTTTGAAAACTCAGAATTTCTAAAAATGAAATAAATGATTTTTTTTCCTGCTTGAAAATGTTCACTGAATTCTAAGTAGGCTCTGGACTTTGCATTCATTCATTCATTCATTCATTCATTCATACATTCAGTAAATATCTAGTCAACACCAAATATGTGCCAGGTGCTCTAATAGATCCCAGATATCTGTAGCCTCTCTCATCACTAATTTATTCTACTCAATTTTACCCTACTTCCCATCCCTTAGAACACATTCATTAATGAGTTCATGCCTATGCTCTATTCAAAACCATGCATAATATTATTGTTTACAAGGTATTAAAATTCAACATTCTCAGACCAACATGCCAAAAATTCTATGATACAATTCAATATCAGCTATTCACTCACTTTCAACAATAGTGTACATTGCTCTATAGTTCATAATTTAGCTCTACTGATCTCTTTAATCTGCATAGATCATGCCTTTTTAAAATGGAATATCTGTGTAACATTATGACCCAATTCTAAGAGTCCAGCATTACTTCTTTTATTTCATTGAGTATTTACATAACTGCTCAGGCCATAGTAGACAAATTGTTTTTATCAGTCAGAGGAGACTTTCATCAACTGTTGTCTGTATAGACACTTAAGGGTTTATTAGTCATGGTGAGTCATACACTTATAGGAAATCAGGAGAAATCAGGCAGCTCTTGTTGGGTACCATTAACAGGGTTATAGGCTCCTAGAAATTGCTCCATAACTATTTAAGTGATTTATAATGTACTTTAATGATACTATTATTTTTAAATAATGTATTCAGTATTAAAGTCCAGACATATACAATGTCTAAGCAAAAATATATTCAATATTACATCTTAAATTACTTACATATAAATTAATCATCTCCATAAATATGTGTATGATCTTTTAGAAATATCTTTGCTTGACAACAAACAAATATTTATATTTTTAAGTGTTATTCCATATCCAGCTGCTGATATGCTTATTTTCAGTCATAGTAAACAGCAAAATTGCCTTATACAAATAATTTGGGATCTTGTACACCATTTCCTTTCCTTTCCAAAAGCCATCTCACTGGTTAACATTCTTATCAACTCTTTTTTGAAATTTTGAAAAAGATTAATAATTTGAACTGTTTTATGTGGTACAAATAATTATTAAAAAAGTTCAGACTATCCCCACATAATACCTTAAAACATAAACTTTCAAAATTTACTGTCTTGCTGTCTCATTTTAATTTCTTGCATCACACTCAAAAGTATTTCCTAATGTAACTCAAAGCATCTAGTTGTGGTTAATTTCCCACCATAGCTCCAGACCAACCTTGTACTCTGACGAGCTATTCAATTTGCTATCACACACATGACCAACTTGTAACGTCTTTAATGTGATTTTTAAATCTTTGAACTCTCTGACTTTTATTTGTTCAACTTGTTTTAAATGAATATTTAAAAGTGTATCTTTTTATAGACTATGATCTATGATGTCCTGAATTTATGACCTAGTATTGTATTGCATATACTTAGTAGTCACCAATAAAAAAATATACTGCTTTTATCTTGCTTTTATAGGTTTATATATAGTTGCCTCATTTCTAAATATTAACTGCATTTATTTGAATTTTAAAGGTGAAATCTAGAAGAGTATATTTTTATAAAATTCTATTTTTTATAATTTTATTTTGCAAGAGGATAGTTGGAAAAAAGCATGTTCAGATGTGAGCAGATTCATCAGAGAGGCCATTATTTGTGTTTATTCTTTTTTAAATCATTCACAAACACATTTCTGATTGGGAAACACTAATCATAGTGCTTGGTAAGTTCTCTCTGACATCTCAGTGAGGAGTCAGACACAGACACAAACTGAGAAGAATGTACAGAGTACATTTATGTTTTTGGACAATATCATGAGATTTATGACTCAGAGATTTGCATAATCTGTAGCACTGAATTAATTGAAGACATTCTTAACCTTTGAGTCTCATGTAGTAACAACTTTCAACTTGTTAAATACTATTGGAATATATTTGTATTATACTCTACATGACATAGATAGCTTAAGGACTAGTATTTGTTTTTAGTGATATTATACTTGAGACCTTATCATATTTTTTAATAAATATTATTGATGCATCAATAACGATTATCTTTTTCTAGAATAAAATTAGTAATAGACATATTTGCCTTGCTGCTTACTTTCTAAAGATGCATAACATGCCTGAAATTGCATTATAGTTAAATTAGAGGCCTGGTGCACAAAACTTGTGCACTCTGGGGGTCCCTCAGCTTAGCCTGTGCCCTATCGCAGTCTGGAACCCCTTGAGGGATGTCCATCTCCTGGCTTATGCCACTCTCCAGGGGATCAGGCCTAAGCAGGCAGTCAGACATCCCTCTGGCAGCCCGGAAGTCCTCGGGGGATGTCCACTTGCTAGCTGGGAGCAAGCCTAAGCTGCAGTTGGACATCCTTACACTGCTGAGGAGGCAGGAGAGGCTCCCACCACCACTGCTGTACTGGCAGCTGTCAGCCTGGCTTGTGGCTGAGCAGAGCTCCCCCTGTGGGAGTGTACTGACCACCAGGGGCAGCTCCTGCATTGAGCATCTGTCCCCTGGTGGTCAGTGTGTGTCATAGTGACCAATCATTCCCAGTCTTTCTGCTGTTAGGGTCAATTTGCATATTACCCTTTTATTATATAGGATATAGGCCTGGTACATGGGTGGTGGCTGGCTAGTTTTCCCTGAAGTGTGTCCTGGATCAGGGTGGGGGTCCCATTGGGGTGCCTGGCAGCATTATTGAAAGGTTGAGGGCCATTTTTAGGCTGGCCACATCCCCTTTAGGAAGGGGGTCTTGATGGGGTGCCTGGACAGCCTCGGTGAGAGACTGATGGTTGTTTGCAGGCCGGCCACAGCCCCTTCAGGGTGGGGGTCTCCCGTGGGGTGCCTGGCCAACCTGGGTGAGGAAAAGATGGCTATTTACAACACAGTTCCTTCAGGGTAGGGGTCTCCCCTGGGGTGCCTGGCCTGCCTGGGTGAGGAGCTGATGGCTCTTTGCAGGCTCGCCAAGCCCCCTAGTAGGGACCTTCACCCCATGAGGGTGGGGCAATCCTAGGTGAGGGGCTGATGGCTGTTTTCAGGCTGGCCACAGCCTCCAGCAAGGCTGGCTGGAAGCAGATATCTGGGGTTTATTTATCTTCTATAATTGAAACTTTGTTGCTTTGAGTGGAGGCCACAGCTGGCCTAGGCAGGCAGGAAGTTTAGCTTCCTCTATAGCCAGAGTAAGCAAGCCTCCTGTTTGCTCTAGCTCTGTGGCTGCCGGCCGCTATCTTGGCTGGGTTAATTTGCATATGGTTGCTCTGATTGGATGGTGGGTGTGGCTTAGGTGTAGTGGAGTTATGCCTAATTTGCATATTACTCTTTTATTAGATTAGATGAGGTACTCAAATTATAACCTGAATTCAAACCATATTTTGGTAGTTAAAATAATCCTGAAAGAATCAAATTTAATTGTGATTTCAGTTTGATTTGCCTTTCTGTGCATTTTTATAACATGAAATTTCTCCGAGTTAAGAGGTAATGCCCACATACTAACTATAACTAACAAGTGCAATGGACTAAGTGCAAAAGTTATTCTCAAGTATACCTTCCTTGAAGTGGACATATTGTAAGTGACCTCCTATGTCCAGATGTAACAACCATGAGCCTGTAAAGTGTATCTGGTGCTAGAAGAAAGATTGAAAAGTCTTCCTATGCTTCTTCTTTGTTTTATTTCACAGACATTAATTTATATGGTAAGAAGGAAATGATGATCCTGAAAATTCTTTGACACAAATCTTTAGGAAAGGAATTGAAGAGACTGCATTCAGTTCTATTAGGAAAACTGGATTCCTCAATTTCAATAATAAATGTGGACCTCTTTTCAAATATTTGTTTTGCTTTAACCTTATTTCAATTACCTTTAAATAAATCCTTTTAATTTCTCTCACAGTAATTACAAGGTATCAGTCAGCATTTTACTTCCCTCCTTTCACAAAGAGAAGATGGAGAGAGAATTTTAATCACTGCGTATTTGCAAATTTGCAGATTTCTTTAGATTTACTCTGATCAAAGCCCAACATACCTCTTTTGATCATCATCAGTGAACTAAGTTTCTATAAAAAACATCAAGGTGGATGCATCTTGCAAGTCAATAAGGGATTATAATAATTCTCCCAAGTGAGAGAATCCCACTGGCCATACACTCTGCAGTTTCTAAAGTTTGCTCATGAAGTAAGTTTTTTAAACAACTTGACTGAACAAACTTCAGAGATAAAATAAAATCTTAATACTAAGGATCTTGAAATGACAGACACTTTGTGGTATGCAAAAAGTAACGTATAAGTTCCCAACAAATAATTTATAATATAATTTACATTATAATGGAGCATATAATTATTATTCTCTAGTACTTACAATTAACTAAGTATTAAGCTGTATTGTGAAGCCTAACATATCTTTATCCGACAGCAATATTTTCAGTTGGTTGACTTTTCAAAACAGGAATAATTAAACTATTCACTCTTCTTTTGTTCTTTACATATAACCCTTATGGACTTAAATAATAGTTGAAAGTATTGCAAAAAGCTATATTAATCAAATATATATACATTTGGCGTGATGCACAAAATTTGTGCATGGCAGGAGGTCCCTCAGCCCGACCTGAACCCTCTCCAATCCAGCACCCCTTGGGGGATTTCCGACTGCTGGTTTAGGCCTGATCTCACAGGGATCCTGCATGGATCTCGCAGTCAGATATTTCTCTCGCAATCTGGGACTGCTGGCTTCTAACTGCTCGCCTGCCTGCCGGCCTGCCTGATCACCCTGAACCACTCTGCTTGCTAGCCTGATCACCCCTAACCACCTCTGCTTTGTGGCATGATGCCCCTAAATTAAGATGACCAGATATCCCGCTTTTGGCGGGACAGTCCCGATTTTTAACAATTTGTCCCATGACCCGCGGTGTTTTAAAAAAGTCTCAATTACTCTTTGTAATATTTTAAGTAATAAAAAAAAGAAAAACAATAAAGAAAAAAAATAACTCCCCGGTCAATGGTGTACTGCTTTAAATATGGTCACCTTACCCTAAACTGCTCCCCTGCCAACCTGATTGCCCCTAACAGCTCCCCTGCCAGCCTGATTGCTCCTAAGTGTGCCCCTGCCAGCCTGATTGCCCCTAACTGCCTCTGCCTGCCTGCCTGCCTGATCTCACCTCTAACTGCTTGTTCCCCTGCACCAGTCTGTTCACCCCTAACTGCTTACTCTCTTGCAGGCCTGATTGCCCCCAACTGCCTCTACTTTGGCCCCCACCACCATGACTTGTCCAGAAGGAATTCAGATGTCCATAAGACATTGGGTAGATGTGGTCTAATTAGCATATTACCCTTTTATTATATATACTCGTGGTTTGGTGCACAAAATTCGTGCACGTTAAAAGGGGATTAATTAGAGGAAATATTTTAATATTGCTATTTGCTCTTTCTCTATAATAGAAGTGTCAGAGATGAAAGAAAATTAGTAAAATGTATATGAAAATTTTCCTTGTGTCAGAGTCTGGAGTGCACAACAGGACCCAGAGTCAAGTCCTCACCCACTCACATGTGCCTCAAAATAGCACGAGACCCAGACCTGGCCGCCACTCCCCCCCCCAATTGGGCTAGATCCAGACTTAGCCGGTCCCACCCTTGTCAAGCCCCGCCAGGTGGGGGGTGCAGCCTCAGGTCCCCTGGCCTGGCACCAGGGTGGGGGGCACAGCATGGGGTCCTCTGTCGAGCCCTGCTGGGTGGAGGGAGTGACAGGGCAGTGGGCATGGCCTGAGGTCCCCTGTCAAGCCCCACCAGGTGGGGGCCCCAGCCTCAGGTCCCTGCTGTTAAGGCTTGTTATGGGAACTCAGCCTCTGTTGTGGGCAGAGTCAATTTACGTTACAGAATCCCTGCCTCCACTGTGGGCACAGCCATCTTGTATTATGGAATTCCTGTATCTTCTGTGGGCTCAGCCATTTTGACCATTATAGTGTGATGGTCAATTTTCATATTTCCTATTTATTAGCTAAGGTAATTTATTCTGCCATCAATAAGAATAGAAGCTTAAAAACCAGATGATAACCCTGACTGGTTTGGCTCAGTGGATAAATCATCAGCCTGAGAATTCAAGAGTCCCAAGTTCAATTCTGGTCAAAGGCATGTACCTTGGTTGCGGGAACATCTCCAGTAGGGGGTGTGCAGGAGGCAGCTGATTGATGTTTCTCTCTCATAGATGTTTCTAACTCTCTATCCCTCTCCCTTTCTCTCTTTAAAAAAATCAATAAAATATATTTAAAAAAATAAATAAAAACCAGATGATATAATTTACAAAAATTAAATGATATCTCTCTTTGTAGAAATATGAGTTAAAATGAACACTTCTAACATTCAAGAGAGTGCATTTAATTAATTTATGTAATAGATATTTATTATGTTCATACTGCTTTAGACGCACTGTCTGAGGAACATAAACATCAATATAATTCCTTTTAAAGACAAAGATGTCATAATTTACTAATAAAAAGAGATTCATCTATAATAACATAACCAAAATGTTCTATTAGTAATAATAACTACTAATAGAAATATGGGCAAATTTTTGTAGGAAATAGAAAGACATATTTAGCAAAGTGTTTTGTGGTAGATTTACACAACAGGAATCTTTTTTTATCTTGAGTCAATAAGGATAAATAACTATTTACCAGGCATGAAGAAAAGTAAAGGATATTTCAAGAAGACCCAGGTCAAGAAGGATAAAAGGACATCCAGTAAAATTCAAAGTAATGATATTTATCAAAACCTCAAAGCAAGGGAAGTAAAGACAAAAATAAACAAATGAGACTATATCAAACTAAAAAGTTTCTTCACAGCAAAAGAAATTTCCAGCAAAATAAAATAACAATCATCAACTAAATGGGATATTTGCAAATAACAGCTAGTGTAAGGGGTTAATATCCAAAATATATAAGAACTCAAACAACTCAGAGAAACTCACACAGCACCAAACAAACAAATTAAAGGCAGAAGAACTGAACAGACACTTCTCCCAAAAAGACATACAGACAGCTAACAGATAAATGAAAAGATACTCAACTTCACTTGCTATTAAGAAAATACAAATCAAAACTACAATGAAATACCACCTCACACCTGTTAGAATAGTTATTATTAATGAGACAAGTACTAAGTGTTAGAGAGGTTATAGAGAAAAGGAACCTTCATTCACTGCTAGTGGGAATATAAACTGGGACAGCCACTAGGGAGAACAGTATGGAAGTTCCTAAAAAAATTTTAGAATTGAGTTGCCATATGACCTAGTAACCCTTCTTCTGGGTATCTATCAGAAAAAATATAGAAACACTTATTTGCAAAGATACTAGTATATGCACCCCTATGTTTATTGCAGCACTATTCATGTTAACTAACACATGGAAACATTTGAAGTATCCTTTGCTAGATTAATTGGATAAAGAAGAGGCGGTACAGATATACAATATGATATTACTCAGCCATAAGAAAAGATGAAATGTTGCCATTTGTGACATCAATAAACCTTGAGAACATCATGCTAAGCAAAATAAGTCAGACAGAAAAAGTAAAAACCATGATTTCACTAATAAGCAGAATATTAAACTGAAAGCAACAAATGAACAAACAAGAAAAACAAACAAAAACTCTTGGACACAAACATCAGTATGCTGATAACTGGAGGAAACGGGGGTGGGTATATAAAGTGTAAAGGGGTTCAAATCTATGGTGACAAAAGATGATTTGACTTTAGGTGATGGGCATGCAATGGAATATGAAAATCATGTGACATAAAAAATGTACACTTAAAATGTAATTTTATTAACTAACTAGAGGCCTAGTGCACAAAAATGTATGCACTGGGGGCAGGGGGGCTCAGCCTGGCCTGTGCCCTCTAGCAGTCTGGGACCCCTCAGGGGATGTCCACTTGCTAGCTTAGGCCCGCTTCCAGGGGAATTGGGCCTAAGCTGGCAGTCAGACATTCCTCTGGTAGCCTGGGAGCCCTCAGGGGATGTCCACTCGCCAGCAGAGAGCAGGCCTAAGCTGTAATCGGACATCCTTAGCACTGTTGAGGAGGCGGGAGAGGCTCCCACTACCACCACTGTACTGGCAACTGGGATCCTGGCTTATGGCTGAGCAGAGCTCCCACTGTGGGAGCGCACTGACCACCAGGGGGCAGCTCCTTCATTGAGTGCCTGGCCCCTGGTGATGTGTGTCATAATGACCAGTCATTCTGCTGTTAGAGTCAATTTGTGTATTACCCTTTTATTATACAGGATAGAGGCCTCCTGCTCGGGTGGGGGCCAGCTGTCCTCGATCAGGGTGGGTCATCCTGCTGGGGTGTCCTCGATCAGGGTGGGTCATCCTGTTGGGGTGCCTGGCCAGCCTGGGTAAGGGGCTGAGGGCTGTTTTCAGGCTGGCTATGCCCCCTTGCGACCAAGCTCCCAACCTCTCCTTTTTGTCTTTTTTCATTTTTTTTCTGAGATTTTTTTATCTTCTATAATTGAAAGTATGTAGCCTTGAGTGGAGCCAAGGGCCGGCCATGGCAGGCAGGAAGCTTGGCTTCCTCCATCGTTAGTGGCAACTCAAGCATCCTGCTCATTCCAGCTCAGTGGCCTCCGCCATCTTAGTTGGGTTAATTTGCATAATCACTTCTGATTAGCTGGTGGGCATAGCTTGAGTGTAATGGATGGACTGTTAATTTTCATGTTTCTCTTTTATTATATGGGATGTCACTCCAACAAATTTAATAAAAAAAATAAAATTAAACAGAAAATACACCTTGCTTAGTAAGAGTCTATTCTTAAAACATTTCTCTCCCTCTCTGTTATCTCTATCTTTATCTATTTCAATCTCCACTCAATTATCCATTTCACCCATTCATAGAACCTTCCTCCTTATGTATAATGTCATATAATGTAACATCCTTACTGAGTCATCATTTTTTCTCTCTCATTCAACACATCAGATCTACTGGACAATACTTGCAATCTGGCCTTCAAAATATATAAAGAATATGTTTACTACTGCAACCCTGGGATAGGCTAGCATCATCATCACCTTGACTTTTAAATACTTCCTAACTACTATATTTGCTTCCAAAATTTCTCCTTCAGATAAATTAAAAAATAAATAAACTACAAAAAAGTGAAAAATGGTGAAGAAATATATCACTAGAATTAAGCCATTATGATGGAGACCACTTAAAAAAATGATAATGCCTAATCTAAAGGATATTTAAAACTTTTTAAAGTACATTTATCAAAAAGCTTGGTTGATGTGAAATAATAATATAATAGCTGTTTAAGACTTTATGCAAACAGAAACATATAAGTCTGTTCCTAGACATGGGCTCATGACAAAATGGTATTCTACTTTCCTAAAAAAAAATGACCAATCAAGTGAAATGGACACGTATCATTTAAATAGATCTTTGCACTCAAGTTATCCCTGAAATGCAAAGATCTAACCGATTTTATATATATTTTAGCTATAATGTACATTAGCATGAAAGCTAGTAGGAAAAACTTCCATTTTTTTATTTTTATAGTAGACAAATATGAGTGACTACTGACTGAAATCAGATTTCAGGTGTTCATTTTGATTAAATATTCATAACATCCTAAATTCTAACCATATATTTGCCATTTGTAATTTTTAGTCACCTTTTGAAAAGATTACAGCACTTATGCTGAATTGTAGCAAATTGGAAAGTTGTTTAATGGTTTGGAAAAGTCCCACACTGACTGAATTGAGAGTAACACACTCATTATTATTTATGACTCTATTTCCAGGTCTTTCTAGGTCAGCTTAATGAATTCACTGAATATGCTGCTTTTCTAGTTCGACAAAGCCAATTTTGCAGGCTACTTTGTAGTAGACATTTTCATAGATATTTCATAGCCAATTTTGTAAAAATAAACACATCTAGAACATCTTTAATTTAGGATAATTTACTCTAAATAAACATCCATTGTTTAAAATCTTTAGCCGTTGAAAATTCCAAAACTTTAAAAAATGGAACCACCCAGAACAGTGTTTCCCTAGTGTGTTCTGTAGATAATTGTTTCCATGAGATTTTAATAGCTATTGCTTAAAATAAGGGCTCTTCAGAAAATCCAGGGTTTTCACAAATTCAAATTAAGTGAGTCTCTTTATTAGGAGATTTTGATACTGTTGTAATTATTAACAACAGGAAAGTTATTAATAATAGGAAAGTTCCAAAGGGAAAGCCAGATATTATAGACATGTTATTTGGGCAGCTTTGTCAAGCAGCTACAACTTTACACTCCCCAGGGATCCAGGAAAGGGAAGACTAAACGCATACCTAATAAAATTGGAGTGACATAGGGAAGGTGCTTTTCTGTCAGTCACACTTGGGGACAGGTCATTGGCCAGAATGGATATGGCCACTGCAAGGGTGAAAAATTTGGGATAATTAATCTCTTACATAAAGGAATTTGCTCTTGTGCTTTTGTTGCTTTTAGTGTGTAGTGTTTAACTCCTGACTTGTGGGTCTCTCTCAACTCTGCTTCCTGTCATTCTCTCAAATGGCCCACAGCCATGTGAACTCCACACCAAATGGATTAATGGACTGAAACTAGCCAGATACAGAACTGGACCAGGCTGCAACATGGCACTGAAACTCTGGACGTTGGCTTTGCTTTTTGCTTTATTGAAACACCAGCTACACTTCTGTGACTGGAATGGGACTTTGGAAACCCAGGGCTGTAATTCCTCACTAATAAAATCACTCACCCTCCCATGTGACTCTCAGAAAATTATTTTTCTTGAGATATCATAAGGATACCACCCCAGCCTACGTTAGGGGAGAGGATACTCTAATTTCTCCAATAACAATTTGAGAGACTTTATCTGGACAATTTGCACCATGAAATTTCAAAAGGTGGATATAAAAATGAGTTTATAAACTTATTTTTACATGAAACAGTTTTGTGATGAATATCTATAAATAATATCTGCTGAAGGACAAAGGATTGGGGGATGTTAATCTAGAGGAAATTACTGAAAATATTTCAGAAACGAAATATAGATATAGTAAGAAGGCTTAACAATACAAACTACACCATATTTTAGTAATTAACAATTTTAGCATCAATATTTATCACATTATCCAGTGGAAAATATAGAATATTTGGGCTTTAAAGTTCATAATTTAATTCTTATACATATGTTTAATGTTTACTTAATGTACACATGTATTGAATAATATAACTCTAGGCTGCCTGAGTTATTAAAAAAAATAAATAAGTAAATAAACCATGGAATTGTCAAGGATTTAAATTTCGCAGAAATATCTCAATAGGAATATATAACTTTAGGAACATCATTGTATTAAATCACAGATGGAAATAAAGGAACATTAAAGTTATCAAAGGGGAGGAGACTGGGGGGGCATGAGTAAAAAAGGTAAAGGGATTAAGCAATAAAACCCAAACTCATAGACAGAGACAATAGTATGGTGATTACAAGAGGAAAACAGGGGTTAGGAGAGGTAGAAGAGGGGAAAAATAGTAATGGAAAAATACTTGGCTTTGAACACAAAAATACTTGGTTGTGAACACAATATACAGATGATGTGTTTTAGAATTGTACACTTGAAGCCTATATAATTTTATTGACAAATGTCACCCAATACATTCAAATAAAATTTAAAAATAATTTAAAGTCCTCTTAAGATCATCTTTCAAACTATTTTATGTGAAATAAAGTTTAATTATTTCTATTCAAAAGCATTAATTATTTAAGGAGGAGGAGAATTTGCCATCCCAAAAGATAGCTCTTTAGGGTAGTGATAATTTTAAACTGGTCATTGCTAAAAAACAAAAGACTCAGGATAAACCTTAGACCTTCCTCCGGCCTAAAAGGAATTTAGGCGGAGGACCTGCTCTATGAAGGGAGCTATCACAAGTACTAGAGTTTAAGATGAAATAGTGTGTGATAGAGAAAGGAATCTAGCAAGGCTTCTTGGATCCAAGTCCTCTCCGTGTCTCCTTGTTAAAGATGGTCCAGCAAACATTTACTCACTAAACATTAGCTTTTCTATTTCTGTGTGAATTTCCTTCCTCCTCTTTAAAGTCCCAAACCACTACCTCCCTTCTCCTTAGCTCAAGATGCCTATAAGACTGAGCCACCCTGTTTGGTCCTGGGTCTCACATTCTTATGGAACCCCCATGTGTACATACATATTAAACTTGGTTATTTTTCTCATGCTAATATGTCTCATGCTAATTTGATTATTAGTCCAGCCAGAAAAACTTATAAAGGTAGGAGCAAAATATATTTTCCATCCCTGCACTTAAAATATAGATTTACTAGTCATGAATGCCATATTATAGTACACAAGTATTTTTAACTAAATAATAAAAATATTACCTTTTAATTAATCCTCTCCCATGTCTTACCTTCTGTTGTTATTGATAAACTCTCATACATTCAAAATCCTGATTTTTTTAAAGTTAGTTATTGTAACCTCTTATCACACCATGACTATAAGAAAACATATAAGTAGCTATGTCTTAGAAACTACATGAGAAAAGAGTTCAATGATAGAATATCATTTATATAATTTTTATTTTTAAAGCTATTTTAAACATGGTATTTTTTAAAATATTCTTTAGAAGAAAAATATTTTGCTTTAAAATTAATAATTAAATTTGATTCTTTAAAAATTAATTTATCAAATTATTATTCCATGCCAAAGAAAAATATATTTTCTTTAGTAAAAAGAAATATATTCTTAGAAGTATTCTTGAGATGTTTTAAAGTATCACAGTAGCACTTTTAAATTATAGTTCTATAATTCAATTAGAGTAAAAGAAAAAAAGCAGGGGTAATAATATGAACATGGATAGGGTTTTAATAATCTAAATGCAAATACCTTTTTTAAAAAGTTAATATTTTGCAACAATATTCTCTTTAACCCCTTTTCTACAATATCTGACTTCGGGTAAATTAAGTCTCCATTTCCTTATGTGTAAACGAAGTATCTATAATACAAAAATAAGTATGTAGTGAAACATTTGATGAGATAAGATGCATAAAGAACTGAGCACTATATCACCATATTTTACTGATAGTAAATCATAAGATAGATGTTATGATTATTTGAAAATGTTAACAGACATACATAGATATATACTGTAAAAGTACAATTTTAACATGGTGATATAAAGGTGTAAATATCAATTATCATTAATAATGCAATAAAATACTGCAATAAAATTTAAACAGTAATTATGAAGAGAAATATAGATATAGCTATATATTAATTAAGGTGATGGTTATAATGAACATTGAGTCAATACATAACATGTATGTGATTATAAAACTCAAGGAAAATTTTATAGGTAATAAGTATTGCTTATTCAGAAAAAAAACCTAATTTTAATAAAATTAAGCTTTGGGGTTTAAATTATCTAATTCCTACTTGAGATATAACCTGAAAAACAGCTTCTCAGCATCTTGTTATCACTTCTGCTGTGGGTGTCCTGATGGCAGCTTATACTTCCACGTGGGATAAATGCCAAGGCATGAGTCAAAAGACACATTTTTTGTATGAAAGCTTATTGTAAGAGGTGGGGAAAAATTGTTTGAGTTAGACTTCCTCTCCTGCTGGCCTGGTCACCCCTAACTGGCCTCCCCTGCCAGCCTTCTTGTGGTGGCCATCTTTGACCACATGGGGGTGGCCATCTTGTGTGAGGGCATGATGGTCAATTTGCTTATTACCTCTTCAATATATAGGATTATTAAATTAACAACTTTATAATTTGGGGTGACCTATAGGTTTTTTCCATTTTATTTGAATGGAAAAGAGTCTATGTGCCTGATTCTCCGAATAGCCATCAGTGTTAAATAGCTCTTCTCTAGGGGGTGTTTGTTTTCAATTTTCTGATTCATTAATATATTAAACTGTTTGATTTGACTGATAATCTTGGTAATTAAATCTCAGTAGTAGTTGTTTCAATACATGTGTGCTAAAACTCAATTACTTAGAGTTCCTTTACATAGTTCAATTTGTTTCCTCGACTCTTAGGAATGCTTTAAATTATAGAAGTTAACAAAACAATTTTAAAGTTTATTTTGTACGTTGTAACATTTTTGGCCATGTAAAAGTTGTTGTGAATGATAATTGTGAAGAAAAAAATGACTACAATGGAAGGGGTCTATATTTCACTAAAATCAATTTATAATTGAGCAAAAAGAGTTATTTATTTTTTTTACTGTTAATTGTTTTTCTTTAATATGTTTTGAATAAATTGAAAGGGTCATGAGAAGTTTGAGACAATATGAAATTGTTTTTTTTTTTTTACTTAGGGTGGTGTACATTTCTTATTCTCTATAAAATCATCTATGTCACATAATTTTGAACAGGCATCAACATTTAGAAAATTAAAAACTATTTTTACTCATACAGTGCTAGTGTCAGAAGGGATATTTCCATCTTCTCATAGCCCTGATGTGGAAATAGGTCCAATTAAATTAAGTAGCCTTTCCAGATCAAACACTAAATTAATTTAATAATCAAACACTAAATTAATTTATAAGAATCCAAATAAACACACACACAATTGCATCTGCTAACTTTCCAACTTCTGCTCACATATATTTTTACTTTTTACCTGTTGACATAAAAAATTTTCAAATATCTTTTCTATAGCAGTCTATCCATTGTGCATAAAATCTTACATACGCTAGTATTTCCAAAGAAAATATTCCAATCATTTTTTTCTCTCTCTTATATCATCAAATTTTCTAGATTATACCTGTGGATATACAAACATGCTTGACTCTGCTCCCTCAGTTTGGTTATCAGTTTATTAACTCTAAGCTCCAAAATCATCCATTATAAGTGTTTGTGAAAATGTACCCAAGCCCTTTGAATTTTTTTTTTCCTTTACCAGCTAGCACTATGGTAAACTTTGTAGAAGGCTCTGGATAGACACTATAGGAGGAAAAAGTTTGCTTTTCAGTTAACTGTGCCCACTCTCTGGATTCCTGCAGTGAACGCTGTTTCATCAGTGCCTGCCTTCTGTAATGCATACTGGCCAGAAGCTCCTGGAGTCTTCCCCAACAAGAAGTTCCTCAGGTGATTTTGTAGGAGGGCATCTCTATTGGGACACCTAGTCCTAGATAGAAATGGATAGTGAGCTCTTGAAGACAGATTTCTAGCCAGTTCTGTCACTTTTTCACCACTTTTCTCACATTCAGTGAACCATAATTGCGCCCTCTTCAAGGAGATGTAAATCTTACCTCTGGGGTTTGGTAGTGAGGAAGGGTGCTTCCTTGGATACTCTGTTTTAGCTCTATAGGTAGTAGCTGCTCCTTATGTCTGCTACAATAAATAGTCTCACTTAATATTGTTAATAGGTTCTGTGACTTTAAGTGAAACTACATACAATAAAACCAAATTTGCCACAGGCTAATTGATATAAACAAGAGATAAGTTTTTATGGCATCTCATCAATGTTAGCAACAAAATGACATTGAACAAAACGACGGTTTGAAGACCTACTATATTTCTGTATTCTCTAATTTTCTTAACTTTTACTTTCCAACTCTTTGTTAGAATTAATTATTCTTTTTTAAAAATACCTCAGGTTGAAATTTCAATGGGTTTATCTTTCTACTAAGGACCAAGGTTGATATACCCTACAGACTAAGTTTTCTGTTCAGTTTTGCAGTTTTAAAGATTCTGTATATTTATTCTATATATAATTACTCTTATATTTCAGTTTTTTCATGTTTGCTTAACTTCTCTTGTCAAAGTCACCTATGACCTTTATGTTGTAGAATAAAAATGTCAATCTTGGGCGTCATTCTATTTGAGCTCTTGGCAGCATTTGGTATAGCT
This sequence comes from Murina feae, assembly GCA_004026665.1. Taxonomy (NCBI): domain Eukaryota; kingdom Metazoa; phylum Chordata; class Mammalia; order Chiroptera; family Vespertilionidae; genus Murina; species Murina feae. Next base: position 40,683 of record PVJC01008482.1, read on the forward strand.
GATCCTCTCCTCTGTGAGGATTTATTCCCTGAAATCCCAGGATGTCAAGCAAGCTCCCTGGATGTTTTATTCTTTTTGAGTAGTTTCTCCATTTTGGTTACTAGCATCTTTCTTTGAAATGTTTCGGTGGCCCAGAACATCAGTCCCATTTTTTCCCCCCTTACTTACCTTTACTCACTTCTCTGATGATACCATCTCATATCATGTCTTTAAATTATATCTAATGCAAACAACTTCCTAATTTATATGTATATCCTGGCCATACCTACACTACTCCTGAATGATGCATTTAACCCCTTCTCAACATCTCCACTTAGAGGTCTCACAGAAATCTTAAAAAATCAGTGTTCCATAGAATTCTTCCTCAATGGGGTTCAAAACAAAAAATGTGGAATTTCTATGATTCATCTCTTTCTCATTTTCTCATCTAGCCAGCTCTACTTTAAAATATACTTAGAACACAGATATTTCTCACCATCTTCATTGCTACTACCTCATTACCCTCATCTGACCCCTTAAAAAAATCTCTCACCTCTATATTCCTGTCACCTAGTAACTGATTTCCATTTTCTACTCTTGTTTCCCTCAAGGTATTTTCAAGATAGCAACTACAGAGTGAATTTAATTGTGTGCTTTATATCAGATCCTCCTATGCTCAAAACCCTGCAATGGCTGCTATTACCCATCAAGGAAATTCCAAAGTTCTCAGAGTGGTTTCCTAGGCTTTTAATGATTTGCATCCTCACCTTCCCTGAATTTTAACAACTCACTCTTTGTATCACTCTGCAGGCCACCTTACTGATCCTCAAAGAATAAGCAAAACTATTTTATAAAAATAGCAATGTGGGCATTAGATACAGGAATAAACACATTTTATCTCTATACCCCCCAAATTACTTGTAAAAATAAAGGAACAATCATGTAATTAGACCAACTAAATTTCCTCTACTAAGGTTTTAGCTTTGAGATTTTCCCAAAGCTTAAGAGTCTAAGGATCCTATTATCCTATTTTAAGCCCTAGATTTTGTCTCTATATACTCCACTTACTAAAATATTAAAGTAGCTTCAAGAGTTATTTCAAAATTCACTGAATCCTAAATATAAATCACTGGAAAAGGTTTAATGATACAAACAGCTTTTGCTTTATTCCAAATGTTCCACAATTTTTCTTAGTCCTCTTACAAATATTGTAACCTATTTTAATTTTATCTTTCTTATATAAAGTAAGCATGAATAAAATATAAAATTATCTTTAATGTTTAATTAAGAAAAATAATTATTTTTGCACTGTGTGGCCTCTTGGTAAATGCTTTGCATGTTATTTCGTATTTACAAAAGTGCTTATGATCTAGTATTTTAATATTTTAATTTTAATATTTAAATTCAGTTTTATTTTTTTTTCATAAACTGTACTTTGTTTTCTGATTCATTATGCTAGCAATGCAAGTGAAATGATTTTCTTGTGGGCAACTTATTTTAAACTAGGGGCCTAGTGCACAAAAATCTGTGCACTTGGGAGGTCCCTCAGCCTGGCCTGTGCCCTCTCACAGTCTGGGACTCCTCTGGGGATATCTACCTGCTGGCATACCTGACCAGCCTGTGTGAGGGGCTGAGGGCCATTTTCAGGCTGCCCACAGCCCCTTCAGGTTTTAGGTCCCTACTGGGGTGCCTGGGTAGCCTGGGTGAGGAGCTGAGGGGCATTATCAGGCTTCCCACAGCTCCTTCAGGTTTTGGGTCCCTACTGGGGTACCTGGTCAGCCTGGGTGACAGGCTGAGGGCCATTTTCAGGCTGTCCACAGTTGCTTCAGCTTTTAGATCCCTACTGGGGTGCCTGGCCAGTCTGGGTGAGAAGCTGAGGGGTGTTTTCAGGCTGCCCACAGTCCCTTCTGGGCCCCTACTGTGGTACCTGGCCAGCCTGGGTGAGGGGCTGATGGCTGTTTGCAGGCTGGCCAAGCCCCCCTGTGGGGTCCCTCACCCCATTGGGGTGTGGCCAGCCTGGGTGCGGGCTTGAGGTTTTCAAGCTTTCAGGTTTTCAGGCTGCCCACAGATCCCATTGACTCAATGTCCCAGCAAGGCTGGCTGGAAGCAGGTTTCTGGGGTTTATTTATCTTCTATAATTGATACACTGTTCCTTTAAGCCGAGGCCTAGTAACAAAACCTCCTCTCTGCTTCAGCTCCTGACTTCTATAATTGAAAGAATGTTGCCTTAGTAGTTGGGCCCAGGCCTGCTGTTTGCTTCAGCTCTGAGGCTTCTATAATTGAGACAATGTTGCAAGTATGCTGCCTGGAGCTGGGAGAAACCCAGCCAGCCAGCTGGCAGACAGTTTACTGGAACCATGGAAGCTGCCTGTTTACTCCTGCTCGGTGACTGCTGGCCTCCATCTTGGCTGGGTTAATTTGCATACAGCTGCTCTGATTGTCTGGTGGGTGTGGCTTAGACAATCTGTAGAAATAGTCAATTTCAATATTACTCTTTTATTATATAAAATGACCACTGACAGGTATGAGAGTGATTTTGATAAATTTATATTTTATGAATATATCTAATGGAACAAAGAGATGAGATTATATCCTATTAATTGCCTTCCCATTATGCATTCAATAAAAGATTTTTAGTAAAGTCTGAATCATGTTCTGATACCTCTGTACAACAGTTTTTCCAGTACCCACTGTTAGCTTCATAGTTTACACTGTTTTAGAGCTTTATCTCATAGTCCAAGCAGATAAGATGTCAACAGAGAGTAAAAACAAATGAAGCTAAAATTCCTAAGACCTAGCATAAACTTTTTATTGGTTGATTTAGCAAATATGTTCTGAGTGCAGACTATGCTATGAATTTTGTGAAAAAAAAAAAAAAGCCTTCAAGTTTCATTCCCTCAAACATATAGTGATGAGGAAAGAGATAAAAACAAACTACAACTAAGCAAAAAAAACACACAAAACAAACAAACAAAAAACAACGAAAAACAGTGGGTGACAGTGATAAGAAGAGGACTCATTTAAGGTGAGACATATTTAATTAAAAAAAATTGGTTATGCTATGATGAGGGTGAACACCTTCTAGGTAGTGAAGCAACAGAAAAGGAGTGTGGTGGGCAGTTCTACCCAGCGGGTAGGAGTGCATAACCACTGACATTGTTTAGAACTGCCAAGGTCTAGTGAAAATAAGAGCAGACTGACTTTTGTGTGGTTTTTTAAATTATTGTCTTTAATTACCTATCAATTATACCTCCCTCATCATTATTTTCTCCTGAGAAAATAGTTTAACCAACTCCAATATCTTCTCTGGGTATTCCTCTGTTTCTAGTCCCCAGAATCAGTTGGTACAGGATACTATAGAACAAGTAAAACTAAACTGCTCAAGAAACAGAAAAAAACTATTTGCCTGTAGGATCCTGAGAACCGGTAGAAAATGAGCTCAAATGAGTATTCATGGGAGAGTTGAGGAAGGGCATATGGGACAGGGATATTAGGACTTTGTCTTAAGTGTATACATCTTAAAAGTTTGAGAGAAATTGAACCACACTGGTTGCTAAATGGCAATCACCGTAGTGGTTAAGCAGAAAAGAATGTAACTATTTAAATGGTACAGAAGAAAGATGATGGTGGCTTCTTTTAGGATGTGGCTGAAGACATGTTAAGTAGAAATATTCAAGGTATGGGTTGGAATGCAGCTAAAGATTTGCAAGGAAATGAATGTTAGAGGCAATGCAAAGTAGGTAATTACAAATGATTCTAGGATTTCAAACTGAGCAACTAGACAGGTGGTAATGACATTTACTGAAATGAGAGGAAAGAATCTTAGGACTTTGAAATCTCCCATTTCGAACATGGGGGGTTGTAAATAGCTATTTAATATTCGATTGAAGACGTCATGTAGCTAATTGGGTATTTGAATCTATCTTTGAAGAAAAATTTGGGGCTAGAGATATAAATTCAGAATAGGTAATTGACTCCCATATAGTATTTAAAGGCACAGAAATAAATATGAACCTCTATGCAGCAAAAACTGTGTCCTGGACATTGCAACATTACAGAGTAGAAATAATTAGCTATGACAATTGAGTAAGAGTGGTCAGATCAATTGTGTCAAATGCTGCTGAGACTCCAAGTAAGATGAAAATAAGTGAGAAGGAGAAAATGACAGCGTGGAGAATTTGGCTGACCTTTATCACTTCAAAGGACTGACTATAGCAGGTTGAAGAGAGAATGATGAATAAACAGATTTAATGACTACAAATAGTTACTGTCTATTTTGCTACAAAAGAGAACTGATAATTGACTCAGTTGCCACAAAGGAATACAAAGAATTTTGTTTTAAGATGCCTAAACACACACACACACATCTTTGTAAGTTAACTGTAATAATCCAATCTGAAATAAAATTAATAATGTAAATATGGACACTTGGTATACTGCAGCAAAAATAAGACTTTCATATTAGATTTCAATTTCTCTACTCTCTTTAGTTTACCACAGAGAATAATGTGTGTATATATATATATATATATATATATATATATATATATATATATACATATTTATACATGTGCATATCTTTTTTTTTACATTAAAAGCCTGTTGACTTAAAGCTTGTTGAAATAAATACCTTGTGTTTTTTTACTGTTATAACCTGAAATGTGAACATCATAGAGAGTTAAATAACTGTAAATACAAATGGTATTTAAGAAAATTTTTGTAAGATTTTAGAAGCATATATTAGTTATAAATTTATCTTTTAAAGCCACTGTTTAAGTTTCTTTAGGGAAGAGTAAAATTACTCCATAATTTTTAAAAACACTTACAGTTGTTTTGTGAACATTATCTATTTGATGTTAGCCTGATATAATTTATTAATAAGGCAACAAGCAAACCAGGGAAATGTCAGAGCAACAACAACAACAAAAAAACAAAATAAAAAAGTATCAAAGACTGAAGATAATTGTGTTAATGTATGAATAATTGGTTTTCCCTTATTCATTTGTGAGAGTTAAGATGTGTCCATCAACGGATGACTGGATAAAACAGCTATGGTATATTTACACAATAGAATACTACTTGGCTATAAAAAGAAAAAAAATTTTACCCTTTGTGACAGTATCAATGGATCTGGAGAACATTATGCTAACTGGAATAGGCCCGTCAGAGAAAGACAAATACCATATGATTTTACATATGTGGAATCTAATAAAAGAAACTAACAAAATAGAGTCATACAGAACATACTGACAATTATTGTAGAGGAGGGGGGTTGCAGAACTGGTTGAAATGGTAAGAGAATTAAGAGAAAACAAAACAAAACTCATAGACACAGACAACTCATTTTGTTTATCACTATTGTCAATTAAAATTCTCATTCTGTACCTAAATTTATATCTTCATTATATTGTTCTATACCAAATTACCATAGTTTGTATACTATAATAATAGGTAAATTTGTAAATAATAAGAAATATCAGAGTAGATTTTCTCTTGTGAACTTCAGAAATAACAGAAATAATGGCACTAATAATAATAGACATGAAAATGCAGATTGTGAGAAATGGCTGAACTGAATCTGCTTAAGTTGAGCTGGTCAGTTGTTTGTGAGATAAGACTGTTACTATATCTAAATGCATTTGTCTCTAATCAATCTATTAATATGTTTACTTTGTTTTTGAATTCTCTGTTTTTATTTTAACTTTTTTTTTTAAACTGGAGAAATTTTCCCATGCATTTGCTGAATAGAAACTCATAGCTGTAAATTTATTTTTAAGTTATTTAGTTTTATTTTATTCTGAAAGTATTTTTTTCTTTCTTCCTCTCTCTCTTTTTCTCTCTCTCTTTCTCATCCTAAACATTTCTAAATTTTTGTCTTTTTTACTCTTGCCTCTGTAAGTTCTTTGTTATGTTTTACTTAAAAATATCATAAGCTACTCACAACTGGTCTTCCAAACATTGTTCTCTCACTCTTCTGAAAGTTATCTTTACCTCTATAAATGTTATGTTACAAAAACAAAAGCCCAATTCTTTTCTTGTCTTCTTTAACATCCTTTGCAAAATAATCCTAACTAGGAAAATCCAGACTTTAACTGCTTTAAATAATGTTGGCATTATAAAATACAATATTGTGTTTTGTTATAACAATTAAATATTACATAATTATTAATAACTAGAGGTCCAGTGCACAAAAATTTGGGCACTCAGAGGTGTCCCTCTGCCTGGCCTGTGCCTTCTCAAAGTCTGGGATCCTTCGGGGAATCTCCACCTGCTGTCTTAGGCCTGCTCCCCAGGGGAACAGGCCTAACCTGGCAGTCAGACATTCCTCTGGCAGCCCAGGAGCCCTTGGGGGATGTCCACTTGCCAACAGGGAGCAGGCCTAAGCTGCAGTCAGACATCCTTAGTGCTGCTGAGGAGGCAGGAGAGGCTCCCACCCCCACTCCTGCACTGGTAGCCATCAGCCTGTCCTATGACTGAGCAGAGCTCCCGCTGTGGGAGCACACTGACCACCAGGTGGCAGCTCCTGCGTTGAGTGTCTGCCCACTGGTGGTTAGTGTGTGTCATAGTGATCAGTATTTCCCAGTCATTCTGCTGTTAGGGTCAATTTGCATAGTACCTTTTTATTATATACAATAGAGCCTTAGAGCATGGGTGGGGGCAGGCTGTGGTAGTACAGTGGTGGTGGAGGGAGCCTCTCCTGCCTCTTTAGCAGTGCTAAGGCTTCAACTTAGGCCTGCTCCCAGCTGGCAAGTGGACATCCCCTGAGGGCTCCTGGGCTGCTAGAAGGATGTCTGACTGCCAGCTTAGGTCTGGTCCCCTGGGGAGTAGGCCTAAGCCAGCAGGTGGATATCCCCTGAAGGATCTCAAACTTTGAGAGGGCACAGGCCAGGCTCGGGGCACCCCCTCCCCAAATTTTTGTGCACCGGGCTTGTAGTTACATGTATAATATAATTAGACAAATAGAGTGTCTCTCTAACTTCATTTGTCAAATGGTAATACTATTCAATCCAGGAAGATATTATAGAAATTAAATGAGATAAACTATATGCTTTATATTTTTGTAACTAATGAAAGAAATGTGTTTGTTCGTTCTTGTACCCCTGCTCTTCTTTCTTTTCCAGCCTTTAATGGGGACCTTCAGATCTGCTGTATTGAGGACAATTTGATGAGCTTCCAATTTAGAGAGCAAGCAGGGAAGCAAAAGAAACTCACAGGAGAACTGTCTCTGTGCATGCTCCTCTCTGACTAGTCAGGTTTGCAGAAAAACTGCATTTTCTACTAGGTCTGTGGCCCTAGAAAAACCTCTTTGCAACTGTTTCCCCCATGTACAACATAAGTAATATTAATATTCCAGCTCTTTTTAAGATTATAAATATTGTATGAAAAATACCTATAATGACATGTAATTCATGAATATTAATTATGGAAGCAATAGCTCCACCTATAATCAAGGACATTTTATGAAAAGAAAATGTATTTTACTCTTTCTTCCTGTACATTTGTTGTTTAAAAGTATATATAAAGTTATGTTTGAATACCCCCATTTGAGAGCTGAGGAATGAAGAATTGACTATATGAAATGTGTTTTTTTGGAAGTTATATAAGAGTTACCTTAAAAGCCTTTTATTCATTACACAAAAATAAAGTAATATTTCATTTTATAAAATAAATAAATATATTTTACCAAGTAAAATACAGCAGCTGAACCAATAAGAATAAAAACTGCCTATGTAATATGTAGTCTTAGAACAAATAATCTAGTAAGATGCTCATGTTGTTCTAATGTAATAGTTGAGGTGAGATGGACAGGTAGAAGCATCTCCCATTTTTATGACAAAATATTGGGGGAAGTGGGTATAAAAGAAAGGCATTGCATAAAAAGATGAA
>PVJC01008483.1:0-48469 GCA_004026665.1 Murina feae
GCAACCCGGTCCGTGTGCCCCGGCTGGGAGTGGAACCCTGACCTCCTGGTTCATAGGCCGATGCTCAACCACTGAGCCACGCTGGCCGGGGTCACTGTCCCCCTCTTCCTTTCCACATGCGACTGCCTGCTCTTCTTTAAACCCTACTTGTGCCTTCGGATGTTCATGTCCTTCATGTTTTTCCTCCCCTGCTCTCCTAAAAGTTAGAAGTCCTGTATTTTTTTTTCCAGATGAAACTTGTAATTTCTTGCGTGACTTGTCCGTGAGTTCATGTCCGCACCTCTGGTGTGGTCCTCACAGCCTGACGCCTGCCGTGTGAGGGGCCCATCGCCTCCCAGATGGGGAGCGCCTCGTGGACAGGAGCCCTGCGCCCTCACCCGCGTGTTCTCAGCGTCTCCTGTCGAGTCAGTTGTATTGGTGTTCAGCTCCTTAAACACTCATGTTCTTACTGAGCACCTACTACATGCCACGCATTGCTTTAGGCACTGGAACGTGGCAGGCGCAAGCGAGACAAGGCCCTCCTCAAGCTTTTATTCTGGAACAACCCTGCCCAGTATCGCCTCCTGCCGGGAGGGAAATGTCCCCAGCTGTCCCCCTGTCTGTCTCGCATGGTAGCCACTCTCACCACACGTGACTGATGAGCCCTTGGAATGCGGCTGGTGTGACTGGGGAGCTGCGTTTACGGTTTATTTCGTTTAAGTAGTCCCTTGGTGATGGAGGCTACCGTATTGTGCAGCACAGACCTCAAAGGGGACTTGGGAGTTTTAACCAGCAGTCCTGTGGTTGGATCTCATCCCTGTGTCACTGTGTGGTAGATATCGAGCTTTAGTTGTGTCGTGCCATCAAGGCATGTGAGTGTTTGTCATGCTTTCTTGTAGGGGCTACTACCCAAAAGGGGGTGGCGAAGTGATTGTCCGCGTGTCGCCCGTGAAACAGCTGAACCCGATAAACATAACCGAGCGTGGCTCTGTGACGAAGATATCCGGAAGGGCTTTTGTGGCCGGCGCTTTGCCATTTAAAGTACGTCTTCCATTTTTTAAAAATTATTATTATTTTTTTACTGATTTCCGAGAGGAAAGGAGAGGGCGAGAGAGATAGAAACATCAATGATGAGAGAGTCATTGATCTAAAGTAAGTTGTCCAGATGTTCTTAGCGGTGTGTGATGTCTTGATAAGTATTCTAGCAACTAAACGTAGAAATTATTGAAAGAATTAATTTTTTAATGTTTTTATTAAATTTCTTTCTTGCAATTCTGTGCTCTCCGCTCATGCAAGGCAAGTCTTTCTGTCGTGCACATGAAAGTTATTTGTCTCGAAGATGTGAAGACAGTTGCCACAATCATCACGAACTTGGTTTACTCTGCATTTCTGTTTCGCCAAAACAGGTGGCGAAGGAGATGGCGGCGGCGGCCGTGCGGTGCCTCCGGAAGGAGTTCAGGGACCTGTACGTGAACATCCAGCCGGTCCAGGAGCCCCGAGACCAGGCCTTCGGCAACGGCAGCGGCATCATGTGCGGCTCCAGGCTTTCTCCCGGACCCGGTTGAAATCACTGTGCCCTAGGGTATCGGTGGCCCGGCGCTCATGCTCTTCCCTTCCTTTCCTCCGCAGCGTGGTTGCTGAGACGTCCACGGGCTGCCTGCTGGCGGGGTCAGCGCTGGGCAAACGAGGTACAGACACACGAAGGGGGTCCCCTGTGCCCAGCACTGGTTAGACTCTCCACCTCTCTGTCGGGAGGGCTGACGGGTGGCAGGCTGAAGAGGGTGCGGTTGACCGGTTCTGTTTCAGAGTCCGTTACATTTTCAGTCTTTCCCCCAGCTTTAGCACATGTCTGTCACCTACAGATGTAACCAGCAGCCTCCAAAGTCTCTCAGTGCAATGTGAGGTTTTCAAAAATACATATTTTTATTGATGTCAGAGAGGAAGGGAAAGGGAGAGAGAAACATCAGTGATGAGAGGGAATCATTGATCGGCTGCCTCCTGCATGCCCCCTCCCCCTACTGGGAATCTAACCCACAACCCGGGCCTGTGCCCTGACCAAGAATTGAACTGTGACCTCCTGGTTCATAGATCGACGCTCCACCACTGAGCTACTCAGACTGGCGGATTTTCTTCTTTTATTATTTTTTTAAGCACAGACAGCATTTGGTCCCCATGTCTGTTGAATTTCTTTTTACTACAGAATAGTCTCTTCGCCATTTTTTTTTTCCCCTTTTGGTGATATTGACATTTTAAAGGTCCAGACCATTTTCTCATAAGATTTCCCACCTTCTGGGTTTCCTTGATCGTCTCGTGATTAGACAATCATACGCCAAGCACTGGAGGATTAAATACATAGAAAGCTCCTGTCCTGGAAGTCACACTGCCTGCGTGGAGAGGCCTGAAAAATGCCGTATCCGCGCTGACCGGGGTCTGTGAGTTCAAGTTTTGGCCTTTCTGTTAATGTCGTTTTTTTGCGCCCTGCCCCGTAGGTGTCAATGCAGACAAGGTTGGCATCGACGCTGCCGAGATGCTCCTGGCAAACCTGAGGCACGGCGGGGCCGTGGACGAGTACCTGCAGGACCAGGTAGCGACTTGCGGGGCCGGCCTCGGGGCTGCTGGACTTGAACGCTTGCTAGTTGCCTTGAGTGTACGTTAGCCTTGACTTTCAGACCCCGACTGGCGTGGCACCGTCGAGTGAGTTATTAGGTATTACTCTGGAGTTTGCGTGCCTCGGACTCCGACCGCACCTGCGTGACCTGGCTGCAGCATGTGGCGCCCCCGGTCACCCTTCCTTCCTGAAACACTGCCTTCCCGTGGTGCCGACATGCTGTCTTCCTGCCTCAAGGCCGTCTGTCCAGTCTCTTTGCCGGCTCGTCACGGTTCACATTCCCATCATCTCACCCTCGAGCTGTGGGGGCCTGGGGACTCGGGCTCACCCCTCTTTTCTGTGTCTGCGTTCACTCCTGGGTGACTCCGCCCCACCTCATGGGTTAGGTTCCTTCTGCGCTGACAACTCTCAGGTCCCCGTCGCTGGCCCGGCTTCTCTCATCCCATGGCTCACCCTGGGCCTCTCTGCCCGGACACGCCTGCTCACACCGAGAAACGAGCGGGTATTTCCAAGGGCCATCTTCCCGTGGCCCACGGTCCTGCGAGATTTTCCTCCTGCCACGCTTTTCTCTTCTCCACCTCCATCAGCAGCCTCCCTTCGACACGTGTTCCTCAGGCGCTTACCCAGTTTCTTAAGGCCATTTCCCTTCCTGCCATCCCTCCCTCCTGGCCAGGCCTGCACCACACTCGCCGTAATTCCGAATTAGAGTGTCGATTTTCCCGTTGGAAGGGTGCACATTTAGAGGGTGGCAGGAGCCCATCATACTGTGTATGCCAGCCCGTACAGATAGTTGGTCTGATTAACTGTGTCGCCTTTCCGATTTTAGTAATAGTTTATTCTTAAGCATTAATTTTTTAAAAAATCTATAGTGAGGACTGCTGTGGAACAATACCACACTACAGCCCACACTGCAGCCGCTGGGCGACACGGCTGTTCTGCCGTCTTCTCAGGGTTTCTGGAAACCTGAAGAAACAGGCGTTCTTTCAGCGGCTGTGGTTTCTGGTGTTTCTCTGTGGGAAGCGAGAGAACGTTAACCCCAAGCACTAGCCCCTGTGTGAGGTGTTCCTTCTCCCCTCCTTCCCCACAGCTGATCATTTTCATGGCCCTGGCCCACGGCGTCTCCAGAATAAAAACAGGCCCCGTGACCCTCCACACGCAGACGGCCATCCACTTCGCCGAGCAGCTGGCAAAGGTGAGCGTTCCCACGGAAGCAGAAGCTGATTTTTACCACAGCCGATCTGGGGTCAGATTTTAATGAACAGAAACCTACATGTCTTTATACGTTTTATGTTATTTTATAAAACTACATTATAAAGACTGTAGTAAAGTGGACATATGCTCCATGTTACCGAAAAAGGGCAAGAAGTGAAGCTGTGTGCATTAACTGTAAAAAGTGCAGAGAACCACTTGTAGAGAGGAGGGGAAAAAATGCTTAAATGCTTAATTTTTTTTAAAACAATGAAATTAAAAGGAGTTGGAAGTTAGCTACCCACCTGCTTAAGCTCACAGAGCTATGGGCGCTTCCTGTCCCCTACGCACTGAGCTCTCTCCCGGTTTCAGGCTAAATTCACGGTGAAGAAATCAGAAGATGAAGGAGATGCCTCGAAAGACGCCTACCTCATCGAGTGCCAAGGGATCGCGATGACGAACCCGAACCTGTAGGGGCTGTGCCTGGGGAACACACCGCGGGGACCTATTGCACGGATCCCTGTCGTAAATACCGCAGGACGGCCATCGGGAGTCCCTGCTAAAGGACCCACAGAAACTCGAGGCGGAGGACAGAGGTTCTAGGTTTGCGGGACTGCGCCGTGGAGGGCGTCGCCTCGGAATGTCTCCCCACACGCGGCCGGTGAGCCGTCTGACGGCCGACGTCAGTGTGAGCGTGTTGGTATAAAATCTCCCTTCTCCTGGAGTCCGTGTGCTCTTCTTTTTTACTTAGTCAGTGAAGTCAGGGATGTCCAGGCGCCCGTGACACCTGCGTGGTCTGATCGCCGCACTGGAGTCTCACCCACAGTGTGGACGGACCGCTCCACGCTCACGCGCTCGCTGTGTCGACGACTCAGTGAGCATCGTCTCATCCTAACGCCCCGCACCCTCCCCCCGTTAGCTGGGCCCGGGGCGACATGCCGGCGCCGAGCCCGTCGAGCGCGTTGTGAAGGCCAGACAAGGAGCCGCGCAGGGCGTGGGCCCCGGCTGTTACGTTCCACGCGCAGGACGAGCGGGCCGCGTGTCTCGGAACACAGCGCGCCTGCCATCGCTCAGCATTCTCTCAGCCCGCCGCTCCCACACGTCCGCTACTTCCTGCCCCGTGGGCAGGGGAAACCAGTCTGTGTCCGAGCTAAGCGGGCTGAACTGTGCTACAGTGAGGGATACATTGAAACAGTTCTGTCCCGGACGTCACCCGTGATGATGGAAACAGGCCAAGACAGACAGATCAGAAGTGACGTTATCACACGTTCAGAAAGCGCTGAGCTGGTCTGCAAAGAACAGTCAAGCGAAGTATACTTATTACGCTTAACTGTACAGTAATTGCGGAAGGAAAGGAGGGAGAGGGAGGAAGGGTGGGAAAATAGGAAAGCAACACATGGAAAACGTTCAAGGTAGCTTGCTGTCTAATGGGAATGAGGGCGGTGTGTACACGGGGGTGGGAAAAAGCAGGTGACATTCCCAGCCATCATTACCTAACAGGTAAGTCATAAGGGTAACTACAAGAAAATAATGAATAATAGAAAGACAAATAACATGAATAGTACAATAGTGAATAGAAATAATGCAAGAAGCTTTTGCCCACCCCTGTAAATGCTGCTGCTGCTTTCCATTTTTCCCCTATTTTCCAAGTCATGTAGTTGGGGTAATTATTAACATCAGGCGATGGAAGGCGGTTTCCAGGCTGCGCTTCTGAAGAGCTGTTTCTTGGGTAAGAAAGCCCAGCGCGGAGGCGCCACAGTCATCACGAATCTGCCGTCTTCTCAGACGCGCCTGGGGACGGACTGTGCAGCCGCCGGTCGGAGCCACTTGTCCGGGACTCGGGTTCTCCAGCGGCAGGTGCACCGGCGTCTCCAGATGCCGCTCCCAGGCTGCCCTGCTCAGCCCCCTACAATTCTGATGGGGTTAACTGGGGGAGACCCAGGAGTCTATGTTTCTAAAAGGACCCCGAGGCGAGCGACTGGTTTGGACTGGCCACCTGACCCTCTGGGAGGAGCACTGGCCCCAGGAGGCTCCAGGCTGGGGCACAGCTGGAAGGAAGAATCCACGCCGGACGTGGGAAGAAAGAGGCGCAGGTCGGCCGTCACCCCGTTATCATAGGATCAGATTCCAGAAACTCAAGTAGGAGGGCAGTCCCAAACCCCTTCTGCCTCTGCCCAGCATTGATTCAAAGTGCAGCGCGTCCCTCCCCGTGCTCAGGTTACCACCTCAGAGTGCAGGGGGTCCCGTCGGTCGGCGGGAGGAGGGTCAGGCTGCAGCACCACACTCTCTTTCCCACCACATCACGGCCCCTCCAGAGCCAACACACAAGCAGATGCGAGTTTGCTGACAGCTCCACCGCTTCCTAGTTGTCAGCTTAGGTGAGTTAACCAGACCCGGAGCCTTAGCTTTTCAGGGGAGCCCTATTTTTTGATCGCTTACAGAAGTATCAGTTGATTTGAAATGCTTAGAACTGTTAATTTTATAAAATTACTAGAACCCCAGTGCACAAAACGCAGGCACTGGTAGGGCCCCTAGTGGGGTCTCCCGCCTTTCCCCCAGCCGGCCCCGCCTCCTGGTCGAACTCCTGGACAACTCCTGGTTCAGGGGACAATTTGCATACTATGCTTTTATTATATAGGATGAGGACTAGAATCTGATATTCTTTTTTTTAAAAAAATATGTTTTTATTTATTTCAGAGAGAAAGGGAGAGAGGGAGAGAGATGGAAACATCAATAACGAGAGAATCATTGGTTCGCTGCCCCGTGCACATCCCCTATTTGGGATGGAGCCCACAATACGGACATGCGCCCTGACTAGGAATCGAACTGTGACCTCCTGGCTCGTGGGTCAACTCTCAACCACTGAGCCACACACCGGCTGGGCAGAGTCTCTGAGATTCTTCCCAGCTCTACCATTCTTTGTATATTCTACCAGGATCCTATTTCTATTTTAAGTGGAAACATTCGGGTCCTTGCAGAACACAAAGTCACAACATTGAGATAAAAAAAGCCGTTCGCATCGTTCTGCTGCCTTGGGCAGGACGTTTTTACACAACCCGTGTACTCCTCCACCGAATGGGGCTGTGACTGCGGCAGGGGCCTCCTGAGCCTAAGGCAATCTTCGCAGCTCCTCTTCCCCCCCCCCCACGCCCCCCACGCAAGAGCTGCCTTATCAGACAAATTCTGGTGAATGTCCTCAGTGGACTCTCTGTCTTGGAAAAAGAGTGCCCACTGACGAGAAACCCGAGTTCCGTCAGGCCACAGCCGCAGTGGGCGGCTCCCAAGTGGGCTGTGTGAAGCACGAATGACGTCGAATTCCTCAGGCGCTTTTGAGCTGAAATAGGGCGTCCTGGCTCGGGTTTCACCCCCTCAGTCACCCCAGAGAACACAAAGGGGCCGGGGGCCTGGAACCCTGCCCTCTCCCACCCGCTCCCCGGTCTGGGCACCCGGTCCCCTCCCACACACAGTGGGTAGGCGTGTGCAGACAGCGGACCCCGATGGCATTGTGGGGGTTCTCGGGCTCTAATGCTTGCAGTTGAGATTTTTTTTCTCTCTCAAGTGCCCTTCACATCTCTCTGCTGACTTTGCATATTCAATCTCCCAGTTATTCATTCTTTAAAAAAAAAAAGATTTTAGAGGGAGGGAGAGAGAGAAACATTGATTTGATTTGTTGTTCTACTTATTTATGCATTCATTGGTTGATTTTGTTGTTGTTGTTAATCCTTACCCGAGGATATTTTTCCATTGGTTTTTAGAGAGAGTGGAAGGGAGGGAGAAAGACAGAAATAGAGAAACATCGACGAGAGAGAGACACACATTGAGTGGTTGCTTCCTGCATGCACCCCGACCAGGGATGGAGCCTGCAGCCTATGTACGTGCTCTTGACGGGGATCAAACCCAGGACCCCTCTGTCTGCAGGCCGAAGCTCTATCCACTGAGCCAAACCAGCTAGAGCCATTGGTGGATTCGTGCATGTGCTCTGACCAGGGATGGAACCCACAATCTTGGCAAGTCAAGGCAGTGCTCTAAGCAACCGAGCCACCCAGCCAGGGCCCGCTGTACACTCTTGCCACAAGGACTTGCAGGTATAGAGTACCAAGCAGGGACTCTTTATTTTAAAAAATATATATATTTTTATTGATTTCAGAGAGGAAGGGAGAGGGAGAGAGAGATAGAAACATCAATGATGAGCGAGAATCATTGAAAGGCTGCCTCCTGCATGCCCCCTACTGGAGATCGAGCCTTCAGCCCAGACATGTGTCCTTGACGGGAATCCAACCTAAGACCCTTCGAACCTGGGACCCTTCAGTCCACAGACCAACACTCTATCCACTGAGGCAAACCAACCAGGGCCCAAGCAGGTACTCTTCTTGGCATCCACTTAGCGCGGAGGTCTCCGTAGGGACCTCACTCCCTGGAGTCTGGTTCTCTGATGGCCCTTCCCCCTTTTCCATCCTGTGGGCCTGTCTGTTCCCTGGACGCCTTGCCCTCACCCTGGGAGGTGGTGGGTAGCCTCACTGAATCTAGAAGGTGCGGAGCAGGTGAGGGAACCAGGCTCAGGGAAGCCATGGACAGGGCCAGGAGCGAGTCACAATAGAGAAGGAGGGGCTCCTCCAGTCACAGGGTGGGAAACCGGAAGTAGATGCAAAGCTCCACAGGCGAGACCTCGGACCGAGCTGCAGGCTTGTGCAGAAGGAAGCCCCTGGCAGTGTCCTCCCAGCTGTCCTACTGAGTTCTGTTGTCTGAGGGGTCCAGGTGCCCAACTTCCCCACCCAGCGCCCAGCGCTGAACACCCCCCGCCCCGCCCCTCAGGAAGGCCCGGGTTCCACCCTGATGCGATCCCCATCCACCGGGTCCCCACGCTCCACGCGCTCCACGCGCTGGCTGTTGGCGATAGCTGCCTGATGCTTCCACAGGCCCTTGGCTGGGTGTCTTGTCTTCCCCCCATAGAGAGGGCTTTTTCTCTGAAAAGACCAGGATAACCTGTCTTCTTACTCTTGGCTTTTCTGACACTGATATTCTTCAGATTCTTCCTCTTGGGTTTCTTCTTCCTCGTCTCCGCCTCCTTTGTCGCGCTCACTCCTCCACCTGTGCCTTTTCCCGCAGGTGCCTTGGCATCCCTTAGCCGTCCCCCACTTTTCCCTCACAGCGCCCCACAGTCCCATTCCGCGTCTCCCGGAGCCAGGCGTCTTAGAGACTGCAGACACGACCTCGAAGTTTAGCCTGCTCACCGGGGCTCCCACGCTGATGCAAGTTTTACTGTCCTGTGTGGGAACTGCAGTGTCTGTAACAGACTGTGTGCTCTAGACGAGGATTTTTAAGTGTTTGCTTTTCCCATTCAGTGGCTATTTTAGAAATTAGTATGTGCATATTCAGGATCATCCGAGTGCCATCGTATGGCCACATGCTGTCACACAATCCCAGCGTTCACACTCACACCTGTAATTGCCTGGCACCACAGAGAACAAGGGGGACTCAGCACGAGACTGGCGTGCTTGAACAAAGCGGAGGCTGAGTGACGTCATGGGACATGGTGCCGACGGATGTTTTCCAGGGACTTAAACACAGGGGACCATGGGAGGAGTGAGTCAGCGCAGCCCGAGGGAGGCAGACCTGTTTGGAGTGAGGACTGCTGTGCCCATTCAAAGCAAACCACCTCATCAGGCACCTGCAGGCTGCCATTGAAATAATGCCGTTCATCTGAGTGACTGTCACTCGCTTTTGGATTTGACTATAATTAATTTATAAAATTTAAAACCTAGTTGTATAAGAGTCATGTGTATATATAAGGGATTTGTAACTATTATTTATTAAAATATATTTTTATTGATGTCAGAGAGGAAGGGAGAAGGAGAGAGAGAGAAACATCCACGATGAGAGAGAATCATGGATGGACTGCCTCCTGCACACCCCCCACTGGGGATCAAGCCTGTAACCTGGGCCTGTGCCCTGACGGGGAATCAAACCCTGACCTCCTGGTTCCTAGGTTGATGCTCCACCAGTGAGCCAGGCCAGCTGGGCCGTAGCTTTTTGTTATCTGTGGATATTTACAGGACATAAAATAAACACGTTTGTCTGGCTACTGTTTCCAGCTGGGCTAAGGGAGCAGGCTCTAGATGCCCGAGACCCCTTGAAAAGCGAACAGAACATATGGGGCGGTTATGCTCGAGATGCTGCCCGTCAGCCATGAAGGAGATGCTGTCTGAGCTGGAGGGCAGACACCTGGAGCCTGTGACGGCCCGCTCCTGCGAGGAGAAACCGTCCAGGCAGGGGCAGGGCGGGGAAGCCCCAGGGCCTGGTGAACTCGCTGAGTGGACGGTGCGGACTGAGAGCCTGAGGAGACCTGGAGGGTTCGAGTCCGCATCACAGAGTCCCGGAGAGGGGAGAGAGGAGCCCGGAGACCCGCAGGGCGTTCCCTCAGATACTCAGCAGAGTGCCGAGGAGCGCATGCACATGAGCAACTTCCTGGGGCCGTGACCAATCACCTGAGAGGGTCAGAGAAAACAGTGCTTGGTGCTCACACACCTGCCCACTGCACCCCCAGCCCCCATTCCCCGCACCCCCACCCCCTAGTTCACAGAGCACTGTCCCGGCACGCCGACTGGTCACTCTAGAAGTGGAGCAGAGCTAGTCCTAGAACAAATGCTGACTGGTCCCCCCCAACACTTTTAAAAGACATCTGAAAGGGCTCAGCTGCCTCCCACTAACTTAACTGAGGCCCGGAACCCATCTCAGGGGTGTTTACAAGGACACAGAAATATCAGCCCCCAAATAGGGAAAAAAACCATCGTGTCCGGCATCCAATCAGAAATCCCCAGGCAATCCATGCTGCAGGAAACGAGAACCTGAAATTATAAGAAAGCTCACTACATATGTGTAAAGGAAAAAAAGGCACAGAGCCCAAAGAATATCCATTTCAGCTGAATTGCACTCGGGGGGTATGGTAAAGGTGCAGAGAAGGAAGAGGTATGGGTAGGTGATAGGGGTAGGGTATGGCTTTGTAGGGGCGGTGTGTCTGTTTACCAGTTTCTATCTCAGTAGCGGGCAGCTGGGGACTTAGGAATCCGCCATCGTGCGCTTCAGAAACATCACACCATCACCTGACGCAGTTGCATCACTTTTGGGGGCTCCTATGGAAGTAGCTGATGCTCCCTTGAAAAGCCTGTCTGCGGAACTTCGGAGTTCTCGTGTTATTTTATGGCTCGTTTCAGCTGTTCTCTGCAGAATTACAGCTTCTTCTTCGATAGCCCAAAGTGCTTCTGCCCGTGTTCGGGATTTCCCAGGCGGCTGCTGGGGCTGAGCTGCTGTCACCTGCCTCGCTGGAACTCCGCGGGCTCAGCCTCGCCCGGGATTTGCTGCCGGCCTCCTTGCTCCCTGGCCTATTTGGCCCCAGTCCTCGGGCTGGGCCTTTGGCGCTGTTTCCCGGGGAAGATCAGGTGTTTGGCCTCTGGCTCTGCACCCTGAAGTCTGTGGAAAGGGTGCTCCCGCCTCCCGCCTCCCGCCTCCCGCCTCCCGGGACCCTGGCCCAGCTTGTCACAGCGTCTGTTTCCTCATCACTGGTAAGTGTGTGATCTGTGTTTACCGCCTCTGCATGTCGACTGGAGTCAAAGAGTGAGGAAATCTAACCGCTACGCAGAGTTGTCTAGCAACACGAAAAAGCTGGAGTGTGTTCATTCACTCATGGTCCGTCCGTCCATCCATCCATCCATCCATCCATCCATCCATCCATCCATCATCCATTCACTCATCATCCATCCATTCACTCACCCATCATTCATTCATTCATTGTCCATTGCGTGCCAGGCACTGAAAACGCGTAGGTAGAAATGACAGGCTTTGCCCATCTTTACACAGAGCTGAATGAAGGGCAAGAGTGGAAGTAATTTTAAGGCAGCCTTTTGCGTCTGGTTTGTGTATCATTCAGTTACACGGTGGATGTAGTGGATGGGACATGTAGGCGAGAGTGACACAACAAAGATGGTGTGTCCTTACACAGCTATTCCTGGGTCTAGTACAGAGGCCCTGGGCAATTCTGGAGACAGTTTGGATGTCACAGCAGGGACGATGGACGCGATGGTTAGATGTCAGCGCTGCTATCGAGTCCAAATGGCTGCAGGACTGAGGTTGGGAATCTCTGGCTTGTATTTCTGAGAGAGTAACTGTCGGGAAAGCTCCCATTAACCTGGTATTGATGGGTATAGCCAATGGCTGGCATTTATTAGTATCAGTTCTCTTAGCCTGGTATTGATGGGTATTGCCAATGGCTGGCATTTATTAGTATCAGTTCTCTTAGCCTGGTATTGATGGGTATTGCCAATGGCTGGTGTTTATTAGTATCAGCGCTCTTCTGTGAATGGAGAAATGTGCCCAGGGCATCATTGCTCTCAAGTGGCAGAGCCAGGAGTTGAACCCAGGGAGTGTGGCCCTTCACTCTTCACCAGCACAGACGGTTGGCATCTCCAGCTCAGAGGCCAGCCCCCCTCCCACTGGTCCTTCGCTCATCACAAGGCGCCTCAGTGACGCCACAGGCCCCAATACACTTGGCCTTCCTAGGTGTGCACTTGGCCTTTCCCTGAGCTTCTGGGCAGTTTGGGGTAGAAGTTTGGGATCAGGCTACACGTTGTGCCAGGTTGGTGTTTTCCAACGGCAAAGCCTCGCACTCTGTCATCCATACCCATCCTTGCCTTGTGACGCCTGCACACCTAGCCTGTAACTCGATGCAGTTCCCTCGGCCTGCAATCTAACTGATAGAAGGTAACCGAACCCCCCATCTGCCCATGTGATAGGGCAGACCTCTCCTGTCTTCTCACCCGGGTACAAGGGGCTCGTGCCGCCCAGAAGAATGAGAAGGTGACTCAGAATATGTGGGGTCCTTACAGCCCAAGCGGGTATCCTTATGCAGAAGAGGAAGTATGGGCCCCACAAATCGCAGGTTAGTGTCCCGTGGGAGTGCTTGGGGCCCAGGAAGCGTGTGTGTGTGTGTGTGCACCCGTGGATTTGGCTGCTTCGTCTCAAGGTCCTGGGGGATGGGTGGGTCTGGGCATCTTCCACGCGCCCTGGTTGTTTTTACTGGAATCTGGGTACCCGGTTGGCTGACTCAGAGTCCGTGACAGCTTCTAGTGGGTCAAATGTCAAGGGTGGTTGTCTCTTTCATGATCTTCCGTGGGGAAGCCCTTTCCCCTGCTAGCTGCCCACAGCTGTGTGTTACCTCTCTCCTGCGTGACTCAATAGGCCTCGTAAGCACTATTTCATTCGTCGCCTCTGAGTTCCTGGGGGTATGGCTCCCTGGTGCTATATTTTTCCTTGTCCTTTAAAAGTTATAGACAGGGTAAGCATCTTCCAGGGAAGGCTAACACAGCGATAACAGCAACTACCCTCTGTTGACTGCAGTTGCCAGGCACAGTCTGACGGCCCGGAACGCTCTCCCTCCCTTCACTGACTCCCACGCTGCAGAGGAGCTCAGGGATGCCTACATTAAGTGGTGCAGGGCGGGTTAAGTCAGGGAGCTGGGAAGAAAGCAGCTAGGCGGCGCCCGGCCTTGAGTGTCGATCTAGGAACAGGGAAGTCAGGGTTCAATTCCTGGTCAGGGCACATGCCCGGGTTGTGGACTCGACCCCCCGTGGGGGTATGCAGGAGGCAGCCGGTCAATGTTTCTCTTTCATCACTGATGTTTCTGTCTCTCTCTCCCCCTCCCTTCCTCTTTGAAATCAACTAAAATATATTTAAAAAGCAAACAAGCAAGCAGCTAGGCTGGGATTTGAAGGCAGGTCAGCTGACACCAGGTCCGGTTGATTAGCCAGTTTCCTGCAGTGGGGACTCCTCTTGGGCTCAGGGTGGACCTGAAGGATCGGCAGAGTGTGGAGAGGATGGATCAGAAGAGAAAGAATAGAAAGGGGGGCGGGGGGGAGCGCGGATGGGGTGGCACTTGCTCCCAGGACGCAGGCTGGGCATTTGTTCCCCGTCTCTCGCAGCCAGACCTTGCTTCTGTGACTCACAGCAGCCCTCAAGGTGGCAAACTGTCCTACGGAAACCAAGGTCACTTTCCAGACAGGCAGCACAGTGTTTGCCGATTTCCCTTCGAAGGGCGTACACTTAGCGCATCTTCCTAGGGTTGCAGATCTCGGCCTTCATTCAGGTGCCATTTCCTGCGATGCCTCTCTTCCAGGGAGGGGCAAGTAGGAGCACGTGTAGTCACTGGCTCGGAGAAGGAACGGCCTGAGTTATAATTTCTATCCCAAATTCTGCCTTTAGAGGGATGTTTCTCAATAGTTAAGCTACGCACAGACCATGCACTTTAAGGGTAAAAGAGGAAACGCAGGTTCTTCTAGAATGCTTTCCAATACGTCCAGACTTTCGCCTGCTTTGGTTCACCGTTCTACCTGCACAAATCTCGCCAGCTACCCTGCAACAGAAGGTCGTCGAGGTGGTAGCTAGGGAAGCTGCTCATTCAACGTCGGGCGTAACCTGTGCAAAGGTGCTGCACGCCTCCTTCTGTCATTGCTTCCTCACAACCCGCTGTGTGGGGCTTTTTTCTCGTCCTTTACAAGTTACAGCCAGGACGGTGTCACCCTCCTTTTCCAGAGGATGCAGCTGGGCTGGAGAGGGGCGCGCAAACCTCACAGAGCCCAAACCCAACCGCAGGCCTAACGTCAGAGGCAGGCGTTTCAGTGTCGCCTCCACAGTGTCAGGACGAAGTCCACACGAACATGGGTGTTTTGTTTTTTTCCTTCGCTAACAATCCGATTGCTCTGTTTTTCAATCCAACATAGACTTAGGGCTTGAAAACAACCAACAACACACGATACCCCTGACTTACTCTAAAGGGGAGATGAAGGAATCAAGACTCCTGGGTTGTGTTGAGACACCCCGAACGCCTCAGCCCGGCGTTAGAAACTCCCATTATGCTCCAGTTTTATATCCCAAACTGCCTTTCACACGCCCTTTGCTCCAGCCACTCCAGATGACTCATCGTCCTGCAGACAGGCGTCACCTTTTCAGGGAACGAATGTGTCAAGGATTTTTATTGCAGGCAAGGCACCTTTTGAAAGAGGAGGCGTTCCACAGTCTAGGGGAGTGGAGTCATGGACGGGGCGGGCGGGGCGGGGGGATCATGGCAGATGCTAGTTAGTGTGATAGGCACCCCCAAAGAGAGGTGCGGGAAGATGTCTGTGGGGACACAGGAGAGGGAGTGACTGAGTTGCACAGAAGTATCACTGAGCTGGCTCTGGGCCACAAGGATTTCAGCAGGTAGAGACGCTGGGAAGGGTGTTGGAGCTTTCCCAAAGCTGAAGTGTCAGAGAGGGCAGGGAGCGCTGAGACCCTTCCCACACTTCGCCTTCTGCATCGCTCCCGTTGGGCTGTTCCTGGTTTGAATCCTTTATTAAAAAATGGGCAAGAGGCAGTACAATCTTTTCCCGAGGTCTGTGAGTTATTCTGGCAAATGGTCGGGCCCGAGGAGAGGCCTGATCCAGAGCTGGACGGTCCGAAGTGCAGGGACCACCCGGGACTTGTGGCGGCATCGGAAGGAGGCCCTGTCTTGGGGACAGAACTGTGGGGTCAGAATTCAATTGGACTGTAGGACGCCCGTTGTCGGTATTGGGAGCAGAAACAGGAGAGCACCCCCAAGTGACACTCCTTTAGGGAGCTCCGTGTCCCGCCCCTTGAAGGCACCAGGCTGCTGTGCGCGTCCTGGACCGGGGATGAGGGCGAAAGTCTGGCACACGCCGTTCACGTCTGTGGTTTCTAATTGTGTAGCGGCGTCTGGGAAGGTGCGAACCCGGCAGCACTGCTCAGTGATCGCCTTTCTGGATCGCTCTGTGAGGGCTCATTGTTCGGCCAAAGCTCCTTGAGGTAGGCACGTGGCATGGTGGTCGGGGTAGTGATGCTCTCAAGGGCCTGGATTGCTCTCGATGCAGCAAACCCCACAGCTTTGAAAATGTCAGACTTCTTTACAATGAGGAAGAGCAGACTAGAGCCCTCCCTTAACATCTTTTAAATTTATTTATTTTTAAATCGATCTTTATTGCTGAAAGTATTCAGATGGCCCACCTTTCCCCCCATGGACCCCCCACCCCCCAGGCCTTGACCACACTATTATCCGTGCCCATGGGCTATGCATATGTGCATACCAGGTCTTTGCTGGACGTCCCCCCTCACCCCCTCCCTGCTTTCCCTCTGGGATCCCCTGTAATGTAGCCGGACACGCACTTTCCTTTCCGCTCCTCTTCCAGAGCATTCTAAAGCAACGCTTCCCGCATCGTTTGAGAGCCTGCCCCTTAAGTTGAGGAGACTCTGGGACCAGTTAAGCCGAATCCTCTTACCGCTGTGTCTCAATGTTTCCGTCTTGGTGTCTTTTGAGGAGAGGAAACCCATGTGAAGCTCCCCCTTTTTCCCCTTCTCTGCCGCACCCTGGGATGCTGGGGATTCCTTAAGGCGATTGGGTTTGCTTCCCCCCTGGTTCCCTGCGCTCTTCCTGGGAGCTCACTTTCATTTGAAGCGACTGGATAAACAGGCAATAATTAAACAACGAAATCAATGGCTTGATTTTTAAAATATTGAAATCTTTCACTCCGGTGGAAGCCATTGTAAGCCCCTGACGTCTAGACTTTCATCAGCCTTTTCATCAACGAAGCCTTTTTACAAGGGGTGGTCGATGCTCACGAACAGGTCAGGGCCTTTTCTGAAATGTTTGCACGGAGCTCAGAGCCCATCATGGAGTTTCTTCTCTGCCCCAAGGTTCTCACTTCCCCAAAACCGCGCACAGGAAAGGCTGCCTGTCCAACAGTACCTAGTGACGGGCTGCGGGGCCTCGCCATCCCAGCCCGCAAGCGTCACACCCTCTCCTTCCCCTTCATGCTCCCTTTCACTCCGACCTTCTGCCTTCTCCCTATGCAGCCTGCTTGCCTACCTGGTCCCTTTCTAGAATGGACATTTCTTTTCTTTTTTTCAATATATTTTATTAATTTTTTACAGAGAGGAAGGGAGAGGGACAGAGAGTTAGAAACATCGATGAGAGAGAAATATCGATCAGCTGCCTCCTGCACACCTCCCACTGGGAATGTGCCCACAACCAAGGTACATGCCCTTGAACAGAATCAAACCTGGGACCCTGGAGACCACAGGCTGACGCTCTATCCACTGAGCCAGATCGGTCAGGGCTAGAATGGACATTTCTTAAGAACAAGGACATTTCTGCCTTAAGAACAAGGACATTTCTCAATGATAACCCTGGCACCCAGCACAGTGCCAGCACATAGTACACAGCAACTACTTGCTGAATGCATGAGGCACAGGTAGAAAGCACGTGGCTATTTCGTGTTATGGAAAACACACCTTGGGGACAAAGAGAAGCATTTTACCTAAGATCTGTATTTTAGGATAAGCTGAAATTATTTTTGTGTGCTTGGTGCGTTATTCCTACCATGCGTATCCTACACGAACAAATTCAAATTCTACTTTAGGTCTAATCTGAAGCACAGAGAACCCTCGTGCAGGAAGGCGTGGTACATGGAAGTGTGTTTTCCCCAAGAGAGTCAATACAATGATAGGGTTAGTAACAGCAGTAAGAGCAACCTCAGGCACCTGTTCAATAACCACATAGCATTCTGTGGTGGGAGAAATGGAAACCAAAGGTCCCCATATAGTTGGCTGAATGTATTATTTTTCTCCCGGAGTTTCTGGTCAGGAGACCTAGAGTTCCAAAGGGGTTTCCATGGGAATTGCCGGAAACAACATTTGTGGTCTAGGCTTCTGGAACAGACGGAGTGAAGGAAGGCGAGCCAGAGCAGGGCAATTTAGGAACCCCCTGAGGATGCCTGCCCAGGGTAGGGAGGCAGGGGGCATCGTTGGCCCCCATCACACCATCACCCTCTGGAGACAGCGCATGGCCACAGGCCATCCGAAATGAAGGACTCTGCGCCCTTGTGCCTGTGGAGCTGTCCTCAGACGATAAGAAGAACGCCTCTGTGAGTGCATTTTGTTAAGTCACAACACCCACATTCAAATAGAAAAAATAAGTTGAAGTTTGTGAAAATCAAATTTTGGAAATAATCTAGTATTTAATTAGGCTTTTATATTGATAGCACATTTCTGTGTACAATGGCATGGCAACATGGCGCACGTCGTTAATTCGACCACTATTCCTAGGAGTTAGAAGTTATTATAATTCCTATGTAAGGGCAGAGGAAACGGTCTGAGATAATGCATGTAGTCGGCGGTAGAGTAATGCCTAAAACCTGGGCTCCTGATGAAAAATCTAGTATGTTCTCTGTGACTCCTGGCTACAAAGGAACTGACTTATCTATCTAAGGATTCACGTAAGTTCATCTCCTAATATTTTATTTAAAAACTTTTTCATATAAACTTTTTTTATCTTGTTGATTTTGTAATGTTCCTAAATTTGTATCTACTGATTGATTTTTTTGTTTAGAGAGAGAGAAAGAAACATTGACTTGTTGATTCTTGTATGGGCCCCAACCGGGGATAAACCCACAAGTATCTGGACGATGCTCCAACCAAGCCACCTGGCTAGACCTAAAACCACATCATTCTTGACTGGCTGCAGCAGTCAATGAATTGTTTCATTGAATGTTCACTAAACTACTATTTCTTCAATTATGTTCTACTAGTGGCCCAGTGCACGAAATTCATGCACATTAAAAGGGGATTAATTAGAGGAAATATTTTAATATTGCTATTTGCCCTTTCTCTATAATAGAAGTGTCAGAGATGAAAGAAAATTAGTAAAATGTATATGAAAATCTTCCTCCTGTCAGAGTCTGGGGTGCACCATGGAACCCAGAGTCAAGTCTTCAACCACCCATGTGCACCTCAAAATCACTCGAGACCCAAACCTGGACGACCCCCCTTCACTGGGCTAGATCCAGACCCGGCCAGTCCCACCCTGTCGAGCCTTGCCAGGTGGGGGAGTGGTGCAGCCCCAGGTCCCCTGGGTGCCAGGGCAGGGGGGCACGGCCTGAGGTCCCCCATCAAGCCCTGCTGGGCAGAGGGTGTGGCCTGTGATCCCCCAGCCTGGTGCTGGGGTAGGGAGCATGGGCTGAGGTCCCCCGGCCTGGCACCAGGGAAGAGGGTGCAGCCTGAGTTCCTCTGGTCTGGTGCCAGGGCAGGAGGAGCAGCCTGAGGTCTCCTGTCAAGCCCTGCAGTGAAAGGCATGACCTGAGGTCCCCTGTCAAGCCCCATGCAGGAGGTGGGTGGGCGCGTAGCCTCAGGTCCCTGCTGATTGCTCCTTAAGGCTCATTATGGGAACTTAGTCTCAGCAGTGGTGCAAATTGACCGGAGTGATGGTCAATTTGCATATTCCCTCTTTATTATATAGGATAGAATGCTGTTATGCTATTCATAAAGCACAGGAGTGGAAAACTAACTCAGATTTGTATAGAAGCCACGTGACAACAATAGCAATGGCAGACAACACCACATCTACTTTCTTCATTGTGCATTTAAATTATTTCAATATTTTCTCTAAAATTTGAAGAAAATAGTTAAGATATTGTGCATATACATATTACTCAATACTTTATCATCTCAAATGTTTAAGAACCAGTGAGCTAAACAATGTAAAATAAGCTAAATTAGGAGAAAACTGAGAAAAGATTGTTGGTATTAGACCAAATGATAAATGCTGGTCTTTTTTCCACCACCAATCAGCTGTATGACTTTGGAAAACCCATTCCCCACTATGCACCTCAGTTCCTTCTCTTTTCTTTCCTCCATGTTATCACATGATCTTTCACAAATGAAATATATTAAACAGGCAAAACTTAGTCAGGTGGGGCCTCTGCTTCCTTGGACTCCAGGAAGTCTGTTTGAACATGGGAACCAGCTGATGTCCCAGGTCCTGCCTACTTTCTGCTGTCTTTCCTTTTGGTTTGGAATTGATTAGTGGGGTGCAGAATGTGGTGGGGGTAGGCCCAGGTCTTAGCATCATGGGCAGTTGTATCACAAGCCACACTGTCTACATATTTTTGGTATTCTTCTTGTAACTGTAATAATTTCTTGTATGTATATTTTACTAAAAACTGCTTTATAAATTATTCTTGGCATCAGGCAAGGAATTAATTCTCAGTCAAACAATTCACATGACCTTGGGTTTCAAATTCCTCAGCAGTGCAGGGTTCTGCAGTCCTGGCTCCCCGGTTGAACTGAAAATTGCTTTTAAAGAGAATTCAAAGTATGCGCGCTATGTTTTCTCTTACTTGTTTGGATCCCATCATCATGACAGGAACTAAACGTGCATGTTCCGATGACACATTCTGAGAAACGATGATAATTTTAAGCGGATACAAGATGTAAATATCACAGCTGTCAGGCCTTTGACCATCCTGGCCTGCTTTTTTCTTGCAAGAAGAGATTTTCTCATTTTCTTGCAGCTAAGTAATAGAATCAGTTTTTTATGTTTTCTGTGGCTTTCATTCCCATCTGAATGTTCCCTCATTGCTTTCTTCTGATATCAGAGCTGGCGGCACCAGGCCGCCACTGTCCTATGTTCATTCTGGGACACACTTTGGGGGATATAGACAAATTCGAGAAGAGGATGACTGGACAGCAAGGGGGCCATGGAATTTAAGAAAAGGCTGGAAAAAAAAAGGGAGGGGGGAGGACTTAATCTGGGAAAGACTAAGAGGAAGAAGTGGTCTGAGAGAGTGCCTTTGCATTTAAAAAAATATATATATATATTTCAGAGAGGAAAGAGAGGGAGAGAAGGATAGAAACATCAATGTTGAGAGAGAATCATTGATCGGCTGCCTCCTGCACATCCCACACTGGGGACACAACCCAGGCCTGTGCCCTGACCGGGAATCAAACCGTGACATCCTGGTTCACAGGTCCACGCTCAGCCAGACTGCTTTTGCATTTTGGAAGGGTTGTTCGATTCAAGAGTGACTAAGGGTGATCAGTACAGCCTCAAGGGGCAGAAGGAGGATCCGGGGGTGGCAACATATTTTCGAGCTGCCTTTAGCTCTGAGTTTCCCAGCTCTGCCGGTCACAAGCAAAGCCTGGGGCCTGTGCTCAGGGCGTTGCAGGCAGCACTCACACACATTTGCAGAGTTAGACCAAATGCTGGTCTTTTCATACCCGAGTCACTTTCCTGCTATTAAATTTCGATGAAGAATGTTGACTCCCTTTTCTGCAGTGGAGTGGCGTCTTAGCCTTCTCAGTATTTCCTTTGTGTGAGACACTTGTTCATTTGTTTGTTTAAAAGCAAATTCCTAACGTTTATATGAAGTTGGGTGATTGAAAAGGAATGTCTTCCATGATCCCCTGCAGACAGTGAAATCATGACTTTATTATGAAACTACAACCAGTGAGAACTCTGACTTCATAATGGAGAGAAGAATGTTTGTGATCTCGTTAGAACTTTGACAGGGATGTGTGCTGTGTGCACTGTCTTGGTGTGTCCTGTAGACTTTTCCATGCCATGTAGGTTCTGATCATTAAGTTGCTTGCGAGCTTTGAGTAGTCGGACGATCACTTTCTTTTCATGCAAACATTTTAAAACTTAAGAGTTTTCAAAATGAATATTTTTAACTTCAAAAATTTCATTATAATGTTTCTATTGCACACGGGCTAGGGAAAAAGAAACACTTTCATTCTGAGGGCTTAATTTGAAGGATGTCTCTTTGTGTAGGCCATGATTCACTCCCCACGACCCAAATTTCTAAGCAAGAGAATTATAGGCAAGAACATGCTTCTGTAAATTCAGTTCCGAAAATAACAAAAGGGCGTTCAATGAAGGCCGCCTTCTCCGAAAGTGTAGTGTTAAGAGTCCTTTTCATTAGACCATTTCCTTTGAGAAATGCACAGTTTACGCACTGAATGAGAATTCCCACTGCTTTTTCTAATGCCGCATTTCTAATGCAAAGCTGGGAAGAAAAATCGTTAAGGAATCCGGTAAGCGGATTTAGATCCGACATGACGTTTAAACGGGCCAATTGGGATAAAGCGCTCCGTCACTGAATCAATTTAGCCTTTCCAGCAGAGTGGGGACACTTATGGAGACATTCGGATGCTTGGCTTTTCCACATACGAATCTCGATGAGAATTTTCCAATAACATAATGTGCATCGGCCAACGTGCTTGCCGACACCAAGATCTGGGGGAGTAAACATCAGGCAAAATTCACCTGATTGTGTGACTGTGGACCACGTGCTTAAGAGATGTTTCCGTTCTCAGAGCTCAGAGCCCCTACAACGGGGAATGCGTCTCAACAGAGCGGAGCCGGCCTCCCCAAGCCTCCTTTTCGGGACGTTCACAGGTTAACGAAGCCTTTCGAGGTAGCGTTCCTCCTGGGAAGCCCCGGGGATGGTGGAAGGTGCTCTGAGTGCCTCCTCCAGCTCCCAGGCGGCAGGTCCGGCCTCAGCGCTTAGAGCTGCGGGCGTTGGGTAGGTCCTCCCCTCCACGCCCTTCGCAGGAGACGCTCCGAGCCCTTCTCCCGAGCATGGAGGCCGCGTCCCTCTGCCATCGCCGGGGCCGGGCAGCTTTCTGCGCAGCCCGCAGAGCTGGCCCCGGGGGCTGCGCCCCGCGAGAGCCCCGCTGGACTCGCCGCCCCGCGGGCCGGGGCCACGGGCGCCCCCTTCCTCCCCGGCGGGTAGGGGAGCCGCCGCCGGTCCCTCTGCGTTTCTGCACGAGTCGCTCAGGGCGCATGCTCCTCTGACGGCGGCCCGGAGCGCCATTTTCAGATCCAGCCCGTCCTCTCCGGGGCTCGGCCGTGGGACACCCGGCCGTAAAGTTGCCCAGGAACCCGCCCCGCGCGCGCTTCTGCTGAGGCGCGGCGGCGGGAAGGCGCTCTTTGGTTGGTGCCCCCCCCACAGCCCCCCAGGACACGCGGCCCCCTCCAGCCGGTCCCCCGGTCCCCGCCCTCGGGCCCCGCCCCGCCGGACCGGCGCGATGTGAAGGGGGCGTTTGTGATGCTCTCCGCGCCCCAGAGGCGGCCTGAGTCCGAGCGCGCGGGGCCGCGGATGGGCACGTCCGCCCCCGTGAGAACAAAGCGCGCGTCCTCCCTGGGCGCGGCGTGTGCGCAGGACGCGCGCTCCAGGGCTTCCGAGCTGGGAGGTAGCGCGGCTGCTCCCGGGGTCCCGGTCCAGGCGCGGGGGGGGGGGGGGGGGGGGGGGGGGGGGGGGGGGGGGGCGTCCGGGGCGGGTGGGCGCGCGGCCGAGGTCCCCGTGTGCGCGCGCGCGCGTGCGTATGTGTATGCATATGTGTGTGCGCATGTGTGTGGCGCGCGTGTGTATGTGTATGTATATGTGCGCGCATGTGTGTGCGCGGGTGTGTATGTACGCTCGCATTTTTGTGCGCGCGCGCATGTTTGTGTGTGTGTGCTCGCGGGTGTGTAGGTGCGCGCGCATGTGTGTGTGCGCGCGCGCGTGCAAGAGTTTATTAGAACGTGGGCGCCAAGAGCCAGCGGCGCTGCGCTTCCCCGCCGCCCGCGCCCCCGGTTCATTCACAAATGGCGCGGCGCTCCCCGCCCCGCGGCTGGGGACGGCAACAAAGCCTTAGCGACGGGCTCCAGGTGACCCGCGGGGCGCCTGGCGACGGCGCGGGCGGCGGCGCGGTCCCTTTAAGGGATGGCCGCGGAGCCCTGAGCGCGGAGGGCCGAGGGCGGGCGGGAGGACGGTCGGGGGGCGGGAGGACGGTCGGGGGGCGGGCCCGGGGGAAGCAGGAGGCGGAGGAGGAAGAGTCGCCGCGGAAAGGAGGCGGCGCGGGAGGAGCCGGGGCGGCCGCCGCCAGCCCCCGGCACCGGAGTCCTGCCCGCGGCCGCGCGAGGAGCCACGGGCACGGTCGGGGCCAGGCGGCGGCTCCTCCATGAGCGCCCCGGGGGCCGGCAGGACACCGTGCCCGGCCGTGCGAGCGGCGCTGCGTGTCCCCGGCGCGGCGGTGGCGGCGGAGCGGCGGCGGCAGCCGGGTTCCGACCGGAGCGTCCACAGCCCCGGGCGTGTGCGCCCCGCGCGGAGCGGGCTCGGGTTCCCCACGGAATGTCCCCGGGGCGCCCGGCGCGCTGACCTCCGCGCCGCCGCCGCCGCCCCCCTCGGCGCCCCCCGCCCGCCGCTATCGGGCTCCGTGTTCGGGAGTGCGCGCCGCGCGGCTCCCGGGCACCGGGGCAGCGCCCGGGGGCGGGTGTCCTCCGCCGGCCACGACCCAGTCCTGCCCCGCGCGTCCCTCGCTTAAGATGGCAGCGGAGTCGGGGGAACTCAGCGGGGCTTGTGAGTTCATGAAAGGTGAGGAGCAGCCGCCCGCCTCCTCCGGCCCCCGCCCCGCCGCGCACGGGTCGCCCCGACTTCCCCGGGGGGGCCCCCCGCGCCCCGCAGCCGGCGCGCACGCTCAACCCCCTGGCTCCGGGGCCGTCCCCCCAGGATCCCTGCTTCCTTCCGGCCCCTCTTTCTGTCTGTCTGTCTGGCCCCTCGTTCCCTCTGCAGCCCCGCCGGTGCCTTCCCGCTGTCCGGGGACAGCTCTGGCCCGCATGCACCCGGGGCGGGCTTCCCGCTGCGCGGGTCCTGTGGGTCGCTCTCTCTCCCTCCAGGTGCCCCACCTCCCCCCACGATCGCACCCGCGTCTCCTCTCTCCCTTCCTCTTCTCGAGGTCCCGGAGCTGCGGCTGCAGATTGCTGAAGCCAACGGCATGGCCAGCTTTGCGGGCCCCAACCCCCCAGGGGCTCCCGCTGGCCTGACCCGAGGGCGACGGGTGCCCTGCCCCCCGCAGAGGCCCTCCCTGGGTGCTCCGGGCGCCCGTGGGACTGCCGTGCCCTCGGGTCTCTGGCTCTCCCGGCGCTATCAGGTGTGCCCGGTGCCCACGGCCTCAGTCCTGGGCAGCGCTTGCCGTCCGGAGCGTCCTGTGCGTCCAGCTTCCCCACTTCTCATACGTCTCCCGTCTCTCACACTTGTCTTTCAGATCGCTTATATTTTGCTACTTTAAGGAACAGACCAAAAAGCACAGTACATATCCACTATTTCTCCATCGATGAGGAGCTGGTTTATGAAAAGTAAGTTTCTGCCTTTTTTTTTCTTCTTTTTTTTCTCTTTTCTCAACCATGTGGTTTGGTGAGGAAACGCTAACTGTCTTCATGGCTGGTTCAGTCACTTTTCCCCAGTGGAGCAAATAAGAGAACCAGTGTTTTTAAGGCTTGGGCACTTGGGGAGAGGTGAACATGCCTTTATTTTATCTTTTAAATGTATTCATTTGAGATAGAGAGACAGACAGACCCAGAGAGAGACACCTCGAGTTCTTTCTTGTTCCACTTTCTGATGCCATGTGCCCCTGACTGGGGATCGAACCTGCAGCCTTGACATAGTGGGAGGGTGTTCTCACCATCTGACTTCTCCGTCAGGGCTGAAAGCAAAGATCAGGTGAGCCTGGCAACACCTCAGTCCGTTGGCGGTCTGTCTGTCCTAGTCCTGACCACCAGGACAGACTGCAGCTGGGGATTAACACTCCCAGAGCAGGGCTCTGTCACGGCCTGGCGTCCGTCCCCTGGACGAGCGGAGTGCAGCGAGCGTGTGTCCCCGGGGCTTCAGCCTCTCAGGCCACAGGCGGCTGCTGGCACTCAGGATGTTATTGTTGGTGCCTCTTGTTGTTTTGGAAAGTGGGACACGCTGAGCTAGATTCAAGTATTTTCTATGCGTGAGGAGTTTGTTTTTTTTTTTTAAATTTGACTTAGGGAGTTATTTTCCTGGGTGCCCCAAGCCTCTCCAGTAAGTATTTTTCGCCTTGCCTCTGCGGAGGGTAGCGGAGTGTGATTTGCTTTTTTTGGTTACCTTGCTGCTTTGGAATTTGGATTGAGGCTGTAAGATAAGAGCGTGGACCTGTTTATTGTGAAGGACCCGCAGGAAAAAGATACCTTAATAAATAATAAGCTTACTAACAACTTAAATAGAGAGAAACCTCTCTTCAATAAAAGCAACAGATAATAAGGAGTAAGAAGACTGAATGGACTTGATTCTGTCCTTTTATTGAAAGAGTTGGTGTAGCCCTGGGCCGGGTGGCTCAGTGGGGTAGGGCCGCATCCCACTAGACCAAGTTGCAGGTTCGATCCTCCGTCGGAGCACAGACAAGAACTAGCCAGTGAGCGCATCTGTCAGTGGAACAACTGGTCAGTGTTTCTCTCCCTTCCTGTCTTCCTAAAATCAATTTAAAAATTAGGAAAAAAAAGAAAGCTGGCGTTTCACGTATTCTGTCATCTAATTGATTCCAACGGAAACACTTACTTTCTTGTTGTCTTACCTACATGTGCAGTGAGCTGAGCATCATCAGATGAACCGAGGTCACTCTAGCCAGCTCCCTAGGACTTGCCCTGTTGACAGGGAGTTGGGTAGCTCTGCCTGCGGATTTGTGGGCGCTGCCGGGCATCCCGAGAATGAGCATCCTTGGCCGTCAGGAGCCTGTCTTTGATCTGAGGGAAAACAGACGTTCGTTTGGGATGCTCGAACCTGGTGTCTTGGGGACGTCTCCCTCGGGCAGAGGTGCGGGAGCAGGGTGCTCTGTGGCGGCCGGGGTGAGAGTGGGCATGACGGAGCGTGGCATGGAGCAGCCGGGCTGCTGCCTGGGGATATGCCCGGTGGCTGTGGCGAAGGGCTGAGGCCTGTGTCAGGTTACAGCTGGGCTCCTGGGCCGAGCCAGGAGTAGGTGGCCGCTCCCGACCCCGCGCACCGGGGTGATGTCCCTGCCGGCAGTGTGTGCCGAGTGCCGCTCGGCTGTTGGGATGGTGCGTTGCTGTGGCTTTCTTTTGGCGAGTTCAGGGTTTGGGCACTTCCAGGCGTCGGCGGGTAGGGGACAGTGCATGTGCCATTCTGGCCAGTTCCTCGGTGACTAACGCGCCGGAGGTGGTGAATCTGAAGGAGCTGGGGCCCGAGTGGCTTCTTTTGGGATTGCCGGACGGTGGGCCCAGCAGACACTGAGGCAACTAAACGCGCGGCTCCGTGGTCTGATTCTAGGGCCAGGAGACAAGTGAGGGCCACTTTTTGGTGTGGCCTTCATGTTGGTATTTTAGGGCTACAGATCAACCTCCCTCTGATATTTATTTCTGCTGCCTCATAAAGAAAGACTTGCAGGGAGACCATCCATGGATAGTGTGATGTGTTTTTTTTTTTTTTTTAATTCTCATCAGAGGATATTTTTTCCATGGATTTGTAGAGAGAGCAGAAGGGAGGGGGAGAAACACAGAGAGAGAAACATCGATGTGAGAGAGACCCATCGATTGGTGGCCTCCCGACTGGGGCTGAGGATCGAGGCTGCCACTGAGTTATGTGCTCTTGACCGGAATCGAACCTGGGACCCTTCAGCGACAGGCTGAAGCTCTAACCACCGAGCACACCGGCCAGGGTCCTAGCGTGAGGTTTGATGCCAGTGGGGACTGGGATGAGGCCTCTGGAAGGGCAGCGTCTTTCCTGAGGGCATGCCTTGCCCAGCTGCCCCCGCCCAGCGGCGGCTCTTTCTGAGCACCCGCCGCCCCGTCTTAGCGCAGCCGAGGGCAGGGGCTGGACGCTGGACGCGCAGCGGCGATGAGCGAGCGACGATGAACGCGCTTATCACCTTCCCGGCGCCCCGAGCTTGGAGGGAGGATGACGGGCCTGCACCGAGCCCTGGGCTGGGAGGAATTCACTGGCGGCGGGCGCACCCCTGGGTGCGGGGCCCACGGGGGCGTCCAGGTTGGCTGGGAGGCCGGTGGAGTCTCCTCAGACCCAGATGTGGGAGGAGAGACCCCCGGAGGGAGAAGAGCGAGGGCGGGGAGGCTGCCCAGGGACCGGGAGCCCTCCAGTTTGCCTGGTGTGGCTGCAGGCCGGGTGGGGTGTACGATCTGCTGCCGGAATGTCTGCTGGGGGCGGATGGAGTGCCAGGCGAGGAGGCTCGTGTCCCGGAGGCTGAGCAGGTCCCGGAGCACCCGGTCCGCGTTCACTGCCAATAACAGCAAGTGTCTATGGTGCGTTCACACGTATGACAGGGGCTGTCTGTCCCAGGCGCTTCCAGCTGTTAGTTCATTTGGCTTTAAATATATATATATATTTGTATTTATTGATTTCAAAGAGGAAGGGGAAGGGAGAGAGAGAGAAACATCAATGATGAGAGAGAATCGTGGATCGGCTGCGTCCTGCACGCCCCCCACTGGGGATGGAGCCCACAACCTGGGCGTGTGCCCTGACCGGGAATCGAACTGTGACCTCCTGGTCCAGAGGTGGGGCCTCGATCACTGAGCCACGCCAGCCGGGCGCTACATTTGAAGTCCTCAAGTTCAGGAGTGTTCCCCGAAGAGAGAAGGACGCAGTGAGAACGGTGCGAGGTCTCGGGAGGGAGGAAGAGAATACTTGATCAGGGTGTGCGTTTCCCGGCACAGGCCAGGCCGAGGGGACATAGGGAAAGAGGACAGACACACACCGGGGGGAAGGAGACAGGGTGAGGACACAAACAGTGGGGTCCAGCTCGCTGGTGCCACTTCTTGGAAGCAGAGAAGGAGAGAGACCCCTGGAGGGACATGCCAGTGACCTGGGTCCTGGCTGGTGACCTGGCTGGTGGTGGGACAAGTCTCGGCTGTCCTATGTGACATAGGTGTGTCCAGGAGAGGAGTGTGTCTGCACTGCAGGCCTGCCTAGCCCTGCACTGCGTGCTCACAGCCGAGTGCTTCATGCAGTGGCTCCCAGCCTGTTATGGCCATGCCCCACCTGAGCATCTCTAAAACCCTGATGTTCCCCCTCATCCTCCTCCCACCCTGTGACATAGAATTCTCATTAGCAACAAAGC
Organism: Murina feae; assembly: GCA_004026665.1. Taxonomy (NCBI): domain Eukaryota; kingdom Metazoa; phylum Chordata; class Mammalia; order Chiroptera; family Vespertilionidae; genus Murina; species Murina feae. Next base: position 28,520 of record PVJC01008483.1, read on the forward strand.
GAGCTCCTGCCCACGGGGAGGAGCCTACAAGGCCATGAACTTGGTCTAAACAAGCTTCCAAAGAACATGGCGTCCGTGAGAGAGAAATAAAAGAACGAAAGGGCCATTGAAGTATGAGGAAGACATCCCTGAGAAATGGCTAAAAAAGTAATATATGAAGTGATGTCAAAAAAGAGCAACTAAAGTGTCAAGACATATAACAGAGAACTGCAGTGCATAAATACGTCACAATACGTATTTATATCCTGTATGTGAGGCCCCTAGAACCATAAGAAAAGCAAAAAATTCACAGTGAATCACTCATTCTCGGATTGCCCCGAGGGGTGGGGTGCGCCCCATGTGGGAACCGGTGGATTGATGCAGTGCTGCCCGGTGGTTGGATGCAGTGCTGCCTGGTGGATTGATGCAGTGCTGCCCGGTGGATTGATGCAGTGCTGCCCGGTGGTTGGATGCAGTGCTGCCCGGTGGTTGGATGCAGTGCTGCCCGGTGGATTGATGCAGTGCTGCCCGGGGGTTGGATGCAGTGCTGCCCGGGGGTTGGATGCAGTGCTGCCCGAGTGGCTCGAAGGCCACCTTGGAGGCGCAGCTGTCACTTGTGAACCTGGAAGGAGACGCCCTGCTCAGGCTGTGGGTGTTGCGGGCACGCAGCTTTGTGCAGGTGGGTAGGGAGATGGTAGTTCTCATGACCGAAGTGGCCTGAGAAGTGGTGGAGAAAAGGTCACACAGTGAGAGGCCTTGTGAGCACGGAGGGCGATTTATTAGCCGCGAAAGTCGGAGTTGTTTGCTCCCTTTGAAAAGAGCATTTACCAGGGTCCTATCCAAGCCCCAGAGCAGTTGCGGTGAAGTGCGGCAGCTAAGAAAGCGATCTGTTCTCCCCCCGGGCTAGGATTTCCAAGGTCAGGACTAGAATCAGAGCGTAGTCCCGCACACCTGTGGCCCCCAAGGAGCCCCCCCTAAACCCGGAGCCTCGCAAGCATAACCATGGCCATGCCGTTCCTCGCACCGAGTGGCAGGCGTGTGCTGTGTGGGTGTGCACCTGTGCCTGTGAGTAACGGTCTGCCCGCTGGGGTAGTGAGGAGGAAGGAGCACACCCGCCAGGCAGCACCCAGGGCTGGACCTGCTGGGGTCAGAGGCTGCCGCCTGGACCCTGACTTAGGCAAACACCTGCTGCTCTCGCCTCTGGCACTCACAGTGAGTCTCTCGTCCTCCCGGGACAAATCCTTATCCTTTCCTTCCCAAAGAGCTGGTGAGAAGGCGAATTTTAACCGAGGTGCTAAGGGCTCCCTTAAAAGAGGGCTGGTCTCAATCAGGCAGCCTAAGGGAGCCCCAAATAGGCTGCAGGGGAGAGGGGAGGAAGGGGGGAGAGCTGGCCACGCCCACATCACCACAGGGCAGCCCGTTTTGTTTGATGTAGGTTCCTAAGATGTAAGATGTTCTCATTTGTAAGTTCGTAAACACATTCAAGAGCCAGAGTCAGTGAATTTTACTTAGCCACAGCTCCATACGCCTTTGCGATGAAAAAACAAAACAAAAACACTTACACATGTTTATGGGAGCTGAAAAAAGTTGCAGGCTGCTACAGGAGACACTGAATCAACATGGGTAGGTTTTCCTGCAGAGTGCCACACCATTGCTTTGGGGCTTCTCGAAGACATAAAGAAGGAAGTGAACACCAGCACAGTGCAGTCAATGCCAGAAGCTGCGAATGTACGTGTAGGAGTCCGAGAAAGGAAGAGGCGATTACCACCTGCATAGTGATGTCACAGTGACGTCTGAACTGGCTGGCAGGGTGCGGGAGAGCAGAGGGTCTGTGGTGTGGTCTCTGTGGGGACAGGTACTGCCCAACTTGCTTCCTGTTGTGTCCCTACACCCAGCACAGTGCCTGGCACACAGACGGCGCTCAGGAAATGTTAGCCGAATGACTGAGTGAGTGAAGAAGGAAGGGGAGAGGGAAGAAAGGAAGGAAGAAAGGAAGGAAGGAAGGAAGGAAGGGGGGGAGGAGGAGAGAAAAAGAAGTCAGTGTTGGGGAACAGCAAGACTGTTAGGGGAGGCGGGATATTTGGATGCAGAGGGTCACAGGCGGGCTGGGCACGTGGCTGGGACTGCCTTAGGGGCAGGCGTTAGGATCTCGATTGTGCTGGTTTGTGAGTGGCAGAGAGACCGACCGCAGCTGGGCTTTAGCACAGCACTCCGTGGCGGGCAGGTGGGGTGTGTTAGGTTGTAGCAATGGGAACAGAAAGGCCAGATCGGGGAGGGGCTAGAAAGATGGGTCGACCAGATGGACAGAGAGGAGGAGGAGGAGGAGGAGGAGGAGGAGGAGGAGGAGGGGGAGGAGGGCGGCAAATTCAGGGTTCTGTTTTAGGCGATTGGGAGAAAGTGGCCCCTTTGAGTAGGCCTTGTATGCACTACGGAAGGAGGGGCTGACTTTCGTTGCTTTGTTTGATTTTGGGGATGGGAAGACCAAATCAAAAGGGTGTGTGTCTGTAATGAAAGGCAAAGAGGGTCCGTGTCCTTCGCGGTTTTTCAGCAGGAAACCCACAGTGCTGGCCGGGATATGGAGATACTTTCTTGCTTTAAAGTCTAGGGTGGTGGGTGGGCCTCTCCGGCTCAGGTTCCTTCCTGGCTCCCAGATGGAGCTGGGCTCGCTACGCCGACGTGTGGGACGCATGGCTTCTTGAAAGACAGACTTTTGAGCCTTGGTTTTGATTTACTTTAAAAAAAATTGACTTTTATTAATCAACTGAATATTTTCAGGACCACCAGAGAGTCAGGGCTCTCTGCTTACGTAGCAGATGGTGTCTGTTTGCTAAACATCTGTGTCTTTTCGTGCTTTTCTTTTCTTAAAAAATATTTTTTATTTCAGAGAGGAAGGGACAGGGAGAGAGAGAGAAACATTGATGATGAGAGGGAATCATGGATCAGCTGCCTCCTGCACGCCCCCAAACTGGGGATCGAGCCCACAACCCCAGGCCTGTACCCTGACCAGGAATCGAACCCTGACCTCCTGGTTCATAGGTTGACGCTCAACCACCGAGCCACACCAGCCGAACTCATCAACCTGTTTTGTACCGAAGCCATGTGTCTACCGTCTGCGTGGCCCACTCGCCTTCCATCCTGCGGTTGATGACGGCGTTGGCCCCCGCCGCCTGAGAATGTTCTGTGGGAGGGCAGGGAGCCGCCCCAGTGCATTCCTGGAGTTTCCACTGTCTCAGCTTCCAGAGGGGTTGGTTGTCATTCACTGACTTGCTCCCAGGAGGAGGTCACGGAATCGCAGATCCCGATGCCGGGAGATTCCTGGGCACACCTAACCTGCTGCTTGGCGTTGAGGGCCAAACCCATTTTGCAGAGGCAGCAGCAGAAGCCTCACGTGGCCCCGCTGCTGGCCCCGGGTCTCGAAACGCGCCGACCTGGAGAGGATTTTTACGAGAATGTCCTGGAGCCACACGGATGACAGTGGCCGGGAAGCAAGGTCTTACGTGCTGCCGGGAGAGAGAGCTGTGCGTTCGGAATTACGGAGGGGAGGGAGGCAGGTCGCAGGAGGGCGGGAGAAAGCAAGGCGGGGCTTGAATTCCAGGATAGTTACAGTGACCTCTGTGCTCTCCGGGAGGGTAGTTTTTCACTTATTTCAAAAGCATGTTAGCCCAGAGGCATAAGAACAAGGGACAGGGCTTGCCCGAGGCAAAGAGAAACCTTTTACCAGAAAGTTCCGTGTCTGGGACGTGACTGCCCTCCAGGACCTGCCTAGTTAGGAATTGATGATCAGATCAGCTTGGGAGCCTACTTTCCATAAACCTCCTTTTCACCTCCTGTACGGTGTGTAAATTAAACACGATCACATGTAACAGTAATACATACAGCCGCCAGAAAGGCGATGCGGTAGATATAATAGAAGCCACGCAGGTCAGACCATTTAACATCAGGAAAGAGCTGCAGAAGCCGTCGGATTCAGCCGCTTCATTTGGTAGATGAGGATGTGGCGGCTCGACAGGCAGAGACACGGGCCCAGGGACTCGGAGCCGTCCAGTGGGGACCGGACCCCCTGCTTCCCAGTTTCCCGTCGGGTTCTCCATGACGGATGTGGGGCCAGGGCGCCTCTTAGAGGTGCCTTCTCTTCCCCGGGGGGCCAGCGTCCCTGCGACTGTAGCTTCTTGCACCGGGGAAGCTCCGGCAAAAGCTCGGACTCTGCTTTGATCTCAGGTCAGCGTTTGTTGAGCAGTGTCGGCTTTTTTTGAAACTTGACTGTCCCGAGTCTCAGCCAGGAGTAGGAGCTTTATTGTCTCACCGGAGGGATGCTGATACTCGCCCAACGACAGGGAGACTATCCTGCGGTGTGTGTGGCCCAGAGGGCCGGGCGGGTCAACGTCAGCCACGTTTTCTGTGTACAGGCGCCTACACAAGCGTCATGTCCCTCTGCATCGGAGGCCACTGCTTGTCGAACCCTTGCGTGGTGAGCGCCTTGTGGGTAAGGGAAGGGCGGTCAGCAGGCTTTCGGTCAAGACCCCGAGTGAGTGCGTGAGACGCACGTCAGCGGGGCTGGGAAGTCCCTGAAGCGTTGGTGTGCCTTGTTTTTCATCTGTTTATAAAGCAATTAAAAAAATTTTTTTTGTATTGTCAACATTCTTGGATTAAGATGTTAACTGGCCCTCGAAACCTATACACTTTTATTAACCAATGTCACCCCAGTCAGTTCAATAAAAAAAATACGTTAACTGGTACTGCCTTGCTCAGTTGGTGGTTGTACATTTGTTGACTGCGTGAGTGTTGTTTGGGATGTAGCTTGTCCTTTGGCTGAGGAGTTGAGCCTTTTCAGACGTGCTCTCAGCAGTGATTCCTCCAGGAACAGAACCACTTAGATCAGAGTTTGTTAAAAACGACAACACAACATCCACTGGGTAAGGGCCGCCTGCTCACTCGTTCGTTCCCGTGGAGGAGCCATGAGCACAAGGAGCAGGAGGGAGGACTGTCTTGGGGTTATAATTAGGAGCGTGGCCAATTCCCACGTCAGGATTTCACGTGCTGGCGGGGCCTCTGTCCCTCCAGCCAATGATCTTTGTTCCAGGTTAGACGGACAGACAAGCACCTCCCCTGTGTCACCCTGACTTCCCTGCACGCGCCCGCCTCCCCCTTGGCTGGACCCCTTCCCCAGTGATCTGGGGAGTGTGAATTGCAACTTGCTGGGGAAGCTGCCCAGGTGGCTGTGCTGATCATGTCTGGCCTCCCCTTTGCCCTCTTCCTATTATTAAATTTTTGTGGGAAATGAGTAAACTCGTCATATCGCTTTTTATACCAAAGTGCGGGAGACGAGTTTTTTCCAAAAACGAGTAGGGACAGATTCCATCAAATATGGAGGGCCTGGCATTTCAACAACGAAAATGTGCAAGACAATTCAGATAGACCATTATTGGATTTCTTTCTTCCCGTTACGACGCAATTTGGCGGGAAAATGCCCGATTACAAAGTGTTAATATTAGCTAACTTAAAAAAATACATTTTTAATTAATTTCAGAGAGGAAAGAAGGAGAGAGAGAGAGAGAGAAACATCAACGATGAAAGAAAACCATCCATTGGCTGCCCCCTGCACGCCCCCTAATGGGGATCAAGCCCGAAACCCGGGTGTGTGAGCTGACGGGGAATTGAACGGGGACCTCGTGGTGCATAGGTCGATGCTCAACCGCTGAGCCGCGCCGGCCGGGCTGGCTAGCTTTCCATGACGCTCGCACAGGCGGTGGGGGCCCCTGCAGATGCGAGGGAGAGAGTCGAAGGTGGAAGAGGCGGGTGCTGGCGTCAGATTAGGAGCGGCTTTCCTTGGGGCGATGGGCATGTTTCCTGAGTGGGAACGCGAGCCCTCCCGTCTGGGCTGGCCTGGGTGCCCGGGATTGGGTGGAGGGGCTCAGCATTGCACGGTCATCTGCAGATGGATGACCGTGTCCTGGAGATGTCAGCGGGCGGAGAGAGGGAGATGAGCCCGTGAGGCACACGTTACAGAGGCCCGTGGATCAGTGGAGAGCGAGGTGTGCGTGGAAGAGTTGGAATCGGAGCCCACGAGCTTCACGATGGAGTAGGTGATACGTAAACCTGGCGGCAAGTGGAGGCCACACGCGTGCCGTGTTCGTGGGGTTCCTTCATGGCCCGCTTTGCAGTCCTTTTCCGGAAGGTCCTGGCGGGTCAGAGAGCAGGGCGGGGGAACGCAGAGCTGTCCGGCTGGCTCCCTAGTGAGGCTGGCTGTGGTACCGAGAGCCTGTGCGGTGACACCGCTCGTCCTGTGGATTTCTGTGAACCAGTTATGAACGGGCCCTGTTCCTGAAGATAACTGGCATCCCAGTGCAGCTTTCACAGAGAGACAGTGAGCACTCGTGTGATTGAAAACCACATGTTTACTCACTCCCGTTTTTTTGTTTTAATCGCAGTTTCTATGCAGATTTCGGACCTCTGAACTTGGCAATGGTGTACAGATACTGCTGTAAGCTGAACAAGAAGCTAAAAGTGAGTATCGTGGTGCTTGTCTCTTTTCTGGTCTCAACACCCTGAACGGTGAGCTCTGACCGAGGGAGGGCGGCGAGCTTGGCCTTTGGGAGTTTATGGGAGAAGCTCCCGCAGAATGGAAATGGATCCTCCCGGTCCACCTCTCCCCCTCCCAAGGACGTGCTGACCCCTGTCCTGTGTCAGGATGAATTGGCATCGGAGCTGGAGGAAGTCGCTGGGCAGGGATCTGGGAAAGGAAGCACCCAGCCTCTCGGGTGTCGCCCTGAGTCCCCCGGGTTCGCTCCCGGGTGGATGCTCCGAGCCCTCGCGTCGGGCCAGCCTGGCAGCCCGGGGACGGGTGGAGGGGCTCAGCATGGCCGCGCAGAGCTCTGGTGACCTCCGTGTTCCCGTCCAATCAGGAGTTATTAAATTTCTCCTGAATGTCGTCCCGGTAGAGTTAACAGCCGAGTAAGAGTGATGGGACTAGCAGTCATCACAGAGTTTGGGTCATATAGTCAACATTGATTTTTATTTTTAATATATCTTTATTGATGTCAGTGAGGAAGGGAGAGGGAGAGGGAGAGAGAGAGTGAGCCATCAGTGATGAGAGAGAATCATGGATCGACTGCCTCCCGTACTCCCTCTCCTGGGGACGGAGCCTGTCACCCGGGCATGTTTCCTGACTGGGAATAGAACCTGCGACCTTTTGGTGCACGGGGCGGTGCTCAACCCACTGAGCCACACCAGCCAGGGGTTTTGTTATTTTGTGTGTGCGTATGTTAGTAGGCATTTTATTCCCAATGGCCTTCATTTTAATTACGTCGACCAGAATAGAAAATTCTCTATCCAACATCGGCTTAGATTAAAAAACTAAAAAACTCGAAACCACCATCACAAGCAAACTTCCCCACCCCCTCGTTTCTTATTTTAAACAAGACATTAAAAAGAGTAAGTGCAGGAGTTAAGTAGTAATGGGTTCTAGTTTGCTGTTTCTGGTCAATAGTTACCATAAGGAGGGAAACAGAAGGGAAGATCTGTTAAAATGAGAACAACTTGTAAATCTGTGTCTATTACTTAATGTGAAAATGTCACCGATGGTTGGTAGGCTAGGCCAGCAGTGATTAATCTGATATTCCGAGGGATTCAAGAACTCCTGAAATTAGGAGCTAAATGTTTGCGTGCATTTACATTTTTCTTCAGAGAGGATTCACAGCTTTCCAACAGGTTCTGAAAGGGATTGCTTCACAGACTGTTAATGCTGGGCTTGTAAAAGAGTAGACTATACACTCGTAGAGGACAGAGAAGTGGTGTTTTTTTTTTTTAAAAAAAATATTTTTATTGATTTTAGAGAGAGGACAGGAGAGGGAGAGAGGGATAGAACCATCAGTGATGAGAGGGAATCATTGACTGGCTGCCTCCTGCACGCCCCACACTGGGGATCGAGCCCACAACTCCGGGCGTGTGCCCCGACCGGAATTCGAACCGTGACCCCCTGGGTCACAGGTCAGTGCTCAACCCCTGAGCCACACCAGCCGGGCAGAAGTGGAATTTTGAAAAACAGAATACCTTCTTCAAACGTAGTCATTTAAGAAAATCTTCGGTACTGATTCAGTCATCTGAAAGTTTTATAAACATGAGGTGGCTCAACCAGCTTTTTCTAAAATAGCCTGTAAATACAGTTTCAACTACTGATTTCACGTTTCCCCAGAGAAAAACAAAACCCTCGCCCGGGGGTGGAGGGGAAATCTAAGAGTATTACTGAAAAAGGGGGACGTTCTAGGGCAGTGATTTAAAAACACACACCGAAAGCCGGGTCTGAGGAACCAGCAGGCCAACCACAATGCGCCTGAGGACTGTTTTTAAAGGTCTGAGAGCACCTGGACAGGAATGTAATGGGAAATGCACAAAAGCGCCCCGAGCCCTTTCAGGGCGGAATGAGGAGGGGCGGCCCGGTGAGACGGACGATTGTGCCGGAGCACAGAGGTACCTGGCAGATGGCGGCCCCGCGTCCCTGGCGCTGGGTGAGTCAGCGCGTAATCCTAGCTGCGACCCGGCCCCGCCCCGGATCGGGTGCCTGCACACAAAAGCCCTTTTGATGTAATGATCAGACCCCCCTCTCAGGACAACCACAAAAAACATGTTGAGATTTCTTCACCGGGTTATCTTCTGCTTCAGGTCATGGGCTTTGTGGGGGGGGGGGAGTCAGGGGGGCGAGCTACCTTCTGGAGGCAGTTCCTGTGGATTATAGCGGGGTCAGGGGTTCGAGGCAGCATGAATTCACGCGGTAGGGAGCTCCCATGGAGTTTGCAAGACTTGGGGCCCTTATGGCCACTCAGAAATCCCCAGCAAGAGGAAACCCCCCCCCTTAAAATAAAAGTATGTTTATTAATTTCAGAGAGGATGGGAGAGGGAGAGGGAGAAACATCGATGATGAGAGAGAATCATGGACCGGCTGCCTCCTGCACGCCCCACACTGGGGATGGAGCCCGCAACCCAGGCCTGTGCGCTGACCGGGAATCAAACCGTGACCTCCCGGCTCATAGGCTGACGCTCAACCCCTGAGCCCCGCTGGCTGGCTGGGCAAGGGGAACCCCTTTTGTAGAGCACCCCCATGTGCTGTGGACCGCAGGATCAGCCTGTGAAGTGACGTCCGTGAGCCGCTATCCTCTGATCTTTTACTTTTTTTTAAATATATTTTATTGATTTTTTACAGAGAGGAAGGGAGAGGGATAGAGAGTTAGAAACATCGATGAGAGAGAAACATCGATCAGCTGCCTCCTGCACACTCCCCACTGGGGACGTGCCCGCAACCAAGGCACATGCCCTTGACCAGACTCGAACTGGGGACCTTTCAGTCCGCAGGACGACGCTCTAGCTACTGAGCCACACCAGCCAGGGTTCCTCTGATCTTTTGACTCGGACGTCCATGGAGGGGGTGTGGGAGGACCCGGGCCGCCCGGGACCCCTTTACTTTTTGCTGAAACCGTTCACCCTGTTGCGCCGCTGAAGACGTAAACCGCGCTTTGTTTTGCGTGCAGCCAAAGAAAACGCTCAGGAGCATCCCTCTCCTGGGCAAGTTGGAGGTAAACGGCGCAGAGGCGCTTGCTGGCCGCACGAGGTTGGGAGGGGGGACCGTTCGCACATGCGATGGCTTTTGCAGAGAGATGACCGCTGTTGCTATGGAGATGCAGATGGCTGCGGCCGGGGCTGGGCTAGCCTGGGCACCTGGGAGAGAATGACGCCTTGGTCACTGGGGCCCGGGGCTGCCACCCACTTACCCTGACCCCGCCTGGGGCTGAGCTCACTCGCGCAGGCTGCACGGGCTGTGTTTTTAGTTTATGAGCGGATGCCCCCGGCCGCACCAGGCCGAGACACAAGGGAGTGACGCACGGTGTCCGCACCCAGCGACGGGAGGCCTTCCCGTTCCCGCATGCAGGCGCCTTCCCCGAGGGCAGACCCCGCTTCTCGCAGTCGCCCGTGAGCTCGTTTGTTCTCGCGTTCCGGCTCTGAGCTTCATCGCCTCCCTCACCTTTAGGTTTGAACGGCTCATGGTCTGTGACCCCTGACCCAGGCGTGGTGTGTGCATGTCACCAGCGTCCAAGGACGGTCGCGGGGTCTCCGGGGCTGGTTTTCCACCAGGAGCGGCCCCTCTAGGACGCGGCCTGTCACAGGCTCTCCTTCCCGCAACAGGAAGCGCCTGTCGGGGCTGAGGCCTTCGCCTCGATCTGTGCTGTCCTCGCCCTCCTGGGACTTCGGTTTACAAGTGCCGTGAGGCGCGTGTGTGCCTCGTCCCGCCTGCCCGTCCCCAGGAGAGCGCTGAAGCTGTGCGTCTCGCTCAGGGGAGCAGTGCAGGTGTGGGAAGGTCCGGAGGTTTGAGGATGTGACTTGACAGATAGGCAGTTCCAAGTCCCACCTTTTATCTCCTCTTTCTTTACCTTTTTAGAAAATAATGTATGTTTATGGGTTTCAGAGAGGAAGGGAGAAGGAGAGAGAGAGAGAGAAACACCAGTGGTGAGAGAGAATCATCGATCGGCTGCCTTCTGCACGCCCCCTACTGGGGATGGAGCCCACAACCCGGGCCTGTGCCCTTGACCAGAATCGAACTCAGGACCCTTCAGTCCACAGGCCGAGGCTCTATCCGCTGAGCCACACTGCCTAGGGCTCTTACGGTTGGACATGACCGTCTCTGTCATGGAGGCCACCCCTGGTCCTTGCTGGTCTGTGCGTGGCGGCCTTGGCCAGCAGTTCCCCTGCTGAGCACCAGATGCTCATCAGACCGAGCGCCGCGAGGCTAGTGCCTGGGGTCAGCCTGTGCTTCGCACGCACTCGGGCTCCGCCCGCGCTGACAGAGCAACTCGACCTCCCCCACCACTGACACCCGCGCCAGACGCGGCTAACGGGTGCCCGGCTGCGTGCAGTCCACACACCTGTTTTGGGGGCATAAATGCTGTTAAAAAAATGGAATTCATGCTCAACATCAGTTTATTTGTTTGTTGGAGAGAGAAACATTGACGTGAGAGAGAAACATTGATCAGTTGCATCCCGTAGGTGCCCAGCGTGGGACTGAGCCTGCAGCTGGCACAATGTTTTGTTACAAAGGAAGCTCTGTTAGGCCTGCACGTTGCCATTCTGGTACCAGATGGTCTGTGGTGAATGGGGTGAGGCTGGGCAGGGTGACCCAGGGCAGGGAGGCCTGTGGCAGGGCGGGAGGTTAGACAGCTCACACCACTTCCCCGTTACCGTTCCCCTGGAGTGGGGTGCGTTCCTCCAGTAGGAACGGGTCTGTCTGACCTGCGAGATACTGGCCTGGCTTCACAGAGCAGGTATTTCTCGACGGGAGTGCTTTTGAGATGTAACTGAGAAAACACACTTGAATTCCAAAAAACGTCCAAGCAAGGTAAATGCTAGCAGTTTTAAAGCTATTCCTAAGAGTCAGGGAGAAAACTTATTAAACAGGTCAGTTTCTGTAAGGTCAGCTGGTGGTGACTATAGTTAACCATACTGTATTGTATATTTGAAAGTTGCTAGGAGTACGTTCCCCCCCTCCCTCCCCACCTCCCCATCCCCTCACCTCACCCCTACCCCCCCTGCCCGGGAGGCAGCGCCCAATGGTAGGTTCTTATGGGGAATTTTTAAAAAAATCTTGAAGTCATTTCTGAAAGAGTCTAACGTTTAGGAAATTCTCCATTTTTAACTCGTATCCTATTTACTTAAAACATTTGTAGTTATACACAGAGAAGAAAGTTGTTTTTTTTTTCAGAATTCTACCTTCCAGCTTCATGGTTTTCATCTGAGAAGGCCTCTGTATTCTGAATACTTTAGAATAAAAGAAAAATTAAAACCAAACAACTGTAAAAAGGTTCAAAAGCAAGCAAACAAAAAGACCAGGGATGATGGAAGGTGATGGAAGTGTGAGTGTGTCCTTTCGGGCGAGTGGGTTTTATAAAATAAATTTAATCTCACAATTATTAAACGGTCGCAGGAGTTGGTTATGAAACCCGAGTTCTCCGTGGGAACGGGCGTCCACACAGACCCTGCAGACTTCCAGGCGGATGCTGGTGCCCGCGCCCCCATGGCGCCCGCCTGGGAGTCTGCGAGCGGAATTGCTGAGCCCCATTCCGCTCGGACCCGGGGTTAGGCCGTCCTTAGGGGCTGGGGTGCGAGGCCCTAGGAGATGCTTAGGTCTTAAGGAGCTTGGCTCCCTTCCTGCGAGTCAAACAGGACTTAGTGATGGAGAACAGTAAGTGGCAAAAACACACAAACAAAGAATAAAACCAAAAAAAAGGAAACACCCAGCACACAGACTCAGACTGAGGAGCCCAGGAGCCCAGGCCGGCCGCCGGCAGTGACCTTGAGGCCATGAGATGACCTCAGGAGCCAGCCCGGCCGAACTCAATGGAATGAAAGGTCCTTGCTCCCTGTTTATCTCCCGGGCCCCTAGGAAGCTGGCCTGGGAGTGGGACTGTGGTGCTCTGAGGGGGACCCTGCCTCGCAGAGTCCAGCCGCTAAGGACAGTGCGGGGAGGGCGCTGGGCTGGACTCCCTGGGTCCCGGGGGAAAGCCAGAATGTTGGACGCCTTTCTCCTCCTGGTAGGACATGAGGGTAAAGCAGTGGTTTTCATCCTCCCTGATGCCGCGACCCTTTCATACAGTTCCTCATGTGGTGGTGACCCTTAACCATAAAATTATCCTCGTTGCTACTTCATAACTATAATTGTTGCTGCTGTTATGAATCGTCATGTAAATACCTGACATGCAGGATGTATTTAGGCGACTCCCAAAGGGGTTGAGACCCCCAGGTTGAGAACCGCTGGGGTAAAGCAAGCATGTCAGACTCAAAGGCAAGTCCATGGCCGTGCTTGGGTAAAGGCAGGCAGGTCGCGAGCTCGTTCCCAAGGGGTCTCTAAGCGCAGGTGTTCTGTGTGCGCTGGTCAGCGTGCAAGGGGTCGCAGGCTGCTTACCCGTCAGTGTGGGTTTGTGGATAACTCTCGTTACGTACGTGTCTGTACTGTGAAAACCATTTGTCAAGATACGACAACTTTGGGTCCTGGCTGGTGGGTCAGTGGTTAGAGCGTTGGCCCACGCACTAACGGGTCTTGGGTTCGATTCCCGGTCGAGGGCACAGACCTGGGTTGTGGGTTCGCTCCCCACCCCTGGTTGGGGTGTGTACGGGAGGCAGCCAGTGCATGTGTCTTCCACACATCAATGTCTCTGTCTGTCTGTCTGTCTGTCTGTCTGTCTCTCTCTCTCTTGCTTCCTTCCCCTTCCCCTCTCTTGAAAAAACAACGGGAAAAGTAACCTCTCGTGAGAATTAACAACAGCAAAAAATGCCATAATGTTGGAAATAGGAGGAAACGGAGGACCTTATTGAGCTCCACGTTTTATGTTTGAGTTCTGATGAATCCTTCGATTTCGTTTAACAGGCCTTCCTATCGGCATCATTCTTGTCCTGTTTGGCATGTACCCATACACCATGCTGCTTCTTTCGGGCTTAGCGGAGTGCTTGAGCGCGTGGCATATTGCCTGGCATCCAGCAGGTGCCTAATGTCCGTTTGAATCCGTGAATGTAATACACGGCTGTTGTATGAAGATGTTTGCTGATAGAGTCCTGTGGATGGTTCATCTTTTCCTATTAACCATTTATTTCCAGGTCGTGAAGAGGGGCTTCGTATACGACACGCTAGAAAGAAAACATGAGTATGGTGCTCTCGTTAATGTGGGCACTCACACACGTGAAAGGGGGACGTGGACTGGCGGGCACGTGTCAAAACCAACTCTATAATGTGCACGGCCTAGACTGCTCTTCTGGGCACACGTGTGTGTGGGGGGGTGGGACGTGGAAAAGGACCTTACATGGAAGATCCAGAGTCAATCTTGCGAAATGGTTTCTGCTGATAAAGATGCTAATTAGTAACTCAGTTATTTCCCGTGTATGCATCTCCTTTCTCGGGGAGACACATACGGGGTCCAACGCTAGTTCTTCCAACGTGATGAGCCGCAGAGAGTCTGAGCTAGGAACCCTCCGTCCCTGACACTCACGCACAAACGCAGTAGAAGTCCAAGCTGTGCCGGTTCCCCAGGGCCCGTCTCGGAGAGGTGAGAGAGGGTGTCTCGCATCCGTCAACCTGTGGCTGTGGCCACCCTAACTCTCTTTCCTTCTCTCTCCAGTCATACAGTTTATCAAGAAAGAAAATAGTGCATTACACCTGCTTCGACCAGCGGAAAAGAGCAAACGCAGCATTTTTGATAGGTGCTTACGCCGTAAGTACTTGTGGTGCGGGCTCTCTGCAATGGGGTGCTGGCGCTGTCCTGGGCCCGGGCCCCTCTGTCCCAGGCCTGGGGGCGGGGGAGGGGACGGTGGGGATTCTTGGCAGCTTGGGAGCTGATCGGATGGAGCGTGTGGCCCTGGTGCCGATGGGCTCTTCCCTCTTGGGCTTTATTTTTATAGCTGATGGCAGAATCTCGGAACCGCGGTGTGAGGCTGGGATTCCAGGGCTATGCAGGTGTTAGAACAGAAGGAATACCCAGAGAGGATATTTCCAGAAAAGATCATATGAAAGGGCTGTTGAGATGTTCCTCTTTTGGATGAAAGGAAGTTCTAGGGTGAATGGGAAGGCTGCTGGTAATTGTTTGGACCAGCCCCTTTATTCCTCTCTCAAGGAGGCGTGTGTTACAGCTTCCCCCACAACCAGATACAGCTTTTCAGAGGTCATTTGGGTGAGGCATCTTGCCCTCTGTGAGCACCAAAAGGTAACTTGCATGCGACCGAGTTTGGATGTGACCATTTCTAGAATTTTCTGTTAACACGCTGGGCTGGGGCAGAATCTTGCAAGACAAGCCACCAGGACTTCCAACCACATCTGCGCCCTTGAGTAGCTTTTTAGGGACGAGGGATCGCCAGGTGGGAAGATGCTGGGGGAAAGGCAGGGACAGAGGCGTCACTGCCCGTCGTCCTTGGGCAGGGTGAGGCGCCTCCTGAAGACCTTGACTCGGGAGGCTGGGCTACTAGCCGTCCCCCTGTCCCGTGGACCACAGCCGCGGGGTGCAGCCCAGGCGTGGGCTGGGGAGACTCAGCCTTGGCAGGTGCAGGCTGAGCACGGCGACCAGGTGATGGGCGGACGCAGCCTGGGAGCCAGGACCAAGATGCCAGCTCCGCCCGCCGATGGGGCAGCCGGGAGCCTCGGGCCGTCCCCGTGGTCCCTCTGTCCCTCGCTCTGTCCCTCGCTCTGCGCACAGCCTGGCTGTGGTGCGAGGAGCCCTGAGCGCGAACCAGAACAACGCTTGCTGGCTCGCGTGGCTCTGGGGCGCTGGGGGGAGCCGCGCTATCGCCCAGGCTTCGTTCGCTTCCCTTATCTGTAAAACGAGAGGGTGGATATGATGGCCTCTAAGTTTCCTCCCAATTCCGAGGAGACTGGGATGATTTGCAGCGCCAGCCAGGCTGCTGCTTTTCTTTGAAGAACGGGCCCCGCAGGCGGGCGGGCTGCTGGCGGGAGCGTCCGGGGTGCGGGAGCTGGCTTGCGGGCACCTCCCTGCTCACCTCCCAGTGCTGGTCACCGCCCCCCTGAAGCTGGCCGTGGACACGCGTTCTTCCCTCTCGCCCTCAACCCTCCTGCTCCCTTCCTCTCTGAAATCAGTAAAAATATATATTAAAGAAAAACATTCGCAGGCACAGACAGCAGTGGTTGCCAGAGGAAGGGAGGGCGGGGGGGAGGAGAGGGGGATAAATGGTGGCGGAAGGAGACGTGGCTTGGGGCGGTGAACACAGTACAACACGCATTTGACATATGGTGGGATGGTACGCCTGACACCTGTGTAAGTTTACTAACCAGTGTCGCCCCAACAAGTCCAACGCGCTGTTTCTCTCCCGGGACTCAGTACCGAGTGCAGCCTCAGGGTTCGGGTGCTGGGGTCACCCCGCCAGCGGTTTGAAGGTGGCTTTAACAATCACCAGCACGGGTTAGCCAGGCCTTGCCGCCCGCTGAAGGACCAGTTCCTCACTGGCCACTGTGCTGTTTCAGGTCACAGACTGCGAGGAGGGGGTCATGGGGGGAGGGGGGCAGCCATCATGACCTAAAGGGGAGCACGTGTGTCCGAGGAGCAGTTGCCCCCCGAGTTTATAGACGGCACCAAGCGGGTGTCAGCCACGGAGCCCGTGGGCCTTTTGGAGGAAGGGAGGAGAGGCACAGGGGCGGCCCGCGCAGCTTCCGGGCCCCGCTTCCTTCCTCTTAAAGCTTGACAAGCGAGAATGCGCTTGCGAGCATTGCTTGCCAGTGGCTAGACGGGCTCTGACCCTGGCGGGTATTTTTGGTGGCTTTGCAGGAGGTCGGCCCCTCGAATCACATAGACTCTGCCTTTGGAAGCTCTGCACCTGCAGCTGGGGTGGGGGGTGGGGGGGGGAACACACTATCTGTGATTCCGTTGAGCTGTGGGCTAGGAAGATGCTTTTCATCGAGGGGGGGTTGTTTTTCATGTGTAACAGGGTAAATACGTCTTTCTAGGAAGTTTTGGTTTCTATTTTCCTTTTGGGTCCTGATAACAAGCCTCGTCTGTGCTGAAAATAAACCCTCAGAGCCCGGCCCACATGGCTCAGTGGTTGAGTGTCGACCTGTGAACCAGGAGGTCAGGGTTCGATTCCCGGTCAGGGCACATGCCTGGGCTGTGGGCTTGAACCCCGGTGTGGGGTGTGCAGGAGGCAGCCAATCAATGATTCTTTCTAATCATTGATGTTTCTCTCCCTTCCTCTCTGAAGTCAACAACTATATATATATATATATATATATATATATATATATATATATATATATGTTCTCACCCTGGCTGGTTTGGCTCAGTGGATAGAGTGTCAGCCTGCAGACTCAAGGGTCCCAGGTTTGATTCCCGTCAAGGGCATGTGCCTTGGTTGCGGGTACATCCCCAGTAGGAGGTGTGTAGGAGGCAGCTGATCGATGTTTCTCTCATATCCATGTTTCTAGCTCTATTCCCCTCCCTTCCTATTGATTTGTAAAAAACCAATAAAATATATTTTTAAGAGAAGCTCTCAGGTTTACACATACACACGTATTCAGTACTGGCACGCTGTATATGCTCCCAGCAGCTTACTCAACACCTTTTTTTGAATCTTATTAGGAGCCTTGAAACGTCACTGACTTTCTCCATGAAAAGCTCGTGTGCATTAGTTTCACGGATGCACTGAGTTGAGGGGGTATTTTCTGGAAGCGGTGAGGTCTGCCTGCAGCCGTGCCTGGAAGGGGAGGAAGTTCCCAGCAGGGAAGGTGGATGGACTTCCCGTCTGCGGTGCATTTATTGGGTCTGTGAGCAACACCTCTGCTGGTTGCGTTTCAGTCGCTTCTCCTTAAGCGGATGTCACCTCCTCCCGTTGCAGTTCTACCGTGTTGACATTAGTGAGCGAAAATATTCAGGGAACATGGTTGCTGCTTTCAGAAGTGCACAGCCCGGCCAGTGTGTAATAAAAAAATAGAAAAAATTAAAACCAGTGTATGAGAAAACCATCATTATCATAGTGGAATATGCAGTCTAAAGTCTACTCTGTGTTTTTCTTGATTTCAGAGAGGAAGGGAGAGGGAGAGATAGAAACATCAGTGTTGAGAGAATCGTGGATCGGCTGCCTCCTGCGCACCCCCTACTGGGGATCGAGCCCCCAACCGGGCCTGTGCCCTGACCCGGAATCAAACCCTGACCCCTGGTTCATAGGTCGATGCTTGACCACCGAGCCACGCTGGGCCGAGTCGACGCTGAAGAACGATGAATTCTGTGGTGTTCTCCAAGGACAGTCCCGTCACGTGGCACGCAGCCGAGCCCTTTGGGCGAGGGCAGGAGGCTCCAGCCCCTCCCTGCCGACACCTGACCGGCACCCGGCGCTCCCTGTCCCCTGCCCTCGCCAGGCAATGGCTCTGTAAACACGGAGGGAACAGCCGGTTCCTTGTTGGGGGTTCATTGTTGGTTCCCTATTCTTGAGTCGACTCAAAGCAGAGGAGGCTCCGTCACTGCGGGAGCCCAGACGGGAGATTCGGTTCCCATGCTCCCTGGCCTCTGTCTTGGGCGTGTGGATAGCATCTCACCTGCAGACTTCTTCAGTTTGAAAAGGAACACGTTGGCTTCTCTCGGTCCCTTGGGAACGTGCTCCAGTTACTAAGTGAATACGTGGGTTGTCTGGTCCCCCCCCTCCCCTCCCGGGAGGCACTCAGCCTCTGCAAGGGGTCCTGATCCGCGGGAGGCCAGCCACCCTCGGTCTCCCTGCCCCCACCCCGCCGGGTTCCACCCCGCCCAGCTCGGAGGCCTCCCCCCTGTGTAACACAGGAGCTTTATTTACTTTTTAGTGTTTTTATTGACTTTTCAGAGAGAGGGATAGAAACATCAATGGTGAGAGAGAATCATGGGTCGGCTGCCTCCTGCACGCCCCACACGGGGCATGGAGCCCGCAGCCCGGGCCTGTGCCCTGATCGGGAGCGGAGCCATGACCTCCTGGTTCCTGGGTTGATGCTCAGCCCCTGCGCCACGCCAGGTGGGCCGGAGAGTCTTCTGACTTCTCTCCTTCACTTTTTTTTTCTTCTCTTCTCCATTATTTCTCTGTTGACATCAAGAGTATCTTTCTCCTTCGACGGCTGCCCTGCCCGCCACACCTCAGGTTTAGAGTCAACCCTGAACGCAGTGCCAGGCACTGGGGAAAGCAGTGCATTTGGGAGATGCCTGAGATGTCAGCGAGTATCCATCCAAGCACGGGAAGTAATCCAGGGTTCACTTCAGAGCAGCGGCTCTCAACCTGTGGGTCGCGACCCTTTTGGCGGCCGAACGACCCTTTCCCTAAGACCATCCTGCATATCAGATATTGACACGACGATGCATAACAGCAGCAACATGGCAGTGATGAAGTAGCAACGAAAATGATTTTATGGTTGGGGGTCACCATGTGAGGAGCTGTATTGAAGGGCCAGAACCACTGCAGGTTGAGAACCACTGCCCTAGAGGTATTATCCGTGTGCTCATTGATTCCTTTACGCTTTTTCTTGTTTTAAAATTGAGTTTATTGGGGTGACTTGGCTAACGAAGTGTACAGGTTTCCCGTCTGCGTTTCTGTGCTACATCACTGCTCGTTGCCTTGTGCGCCCACCACTCAGGGTTGCCTTCTTCCGTCACCATGTATTCGACCCCCCTGACCCATCTCGCCGGCCCACTCATTCTTGTCCTGCTTGCCTTGACTGACCGTCGCGCCGTCGGGGGGAGCAGGCTGGGAGAATGCAGGCGTTTTAAACATCCACCTGCATTTCCCATTTGCAGTCAGACTTCCCTATGGAACTTGCAGGCGATGGTTGACCACTGAGTTACCTTCGAACGGAAGTAGAACCAGTCGCGCATTTGAAAAATGGTCGCCTTTTTCCTATCTTTTTTTTTTTTTAAATTGAATCCAGACATTGTTTTCCCAGTCAGGGGCTATAATGGGAGGAAATGATTAAGACGAAAAAAATGTGGCTAAAAATAAGAAAATTAAACATGTTGCGGTGCTCGCGTATGGCCGCGAGGACGCGATGCTGAGAAGCCTGAGGCGCGCAGGCTTGGGAGCCCAGGATGACTTTACAGTGAAAGTTTTATGTGTTACGTCTCTGCCGTTTTTCTCACCTCGTAGTGGCTTTTGTGTGTGTTTGTTTTGTTTTTTAAACCTGTAAAGAGTGTCTGTGAGTTTATTTGAGCCAAACTGTTGACAATTGCTGGAAGCAGAGTCTCAGCATGTGGGGATGACACTGCAGAGAAGGGCGGTGTTTCATCTCGTGTGAGTCGCCGCGGTCAGAGGAGGGGGCGGGGGGGGGCTCGTGGCCGCCACGGGTGACGGACCAGGCGGCGGGAGAGAGCAGGGGAAACCGTGGCGTCTCCTCTGGATGCTCACTGCCTGGGCGCCTGTGGCCCCTTCTTTGCGGCCGGCGGGTCCTTGGTTTCCTCCTCCGCGAGCACACAGCCCGCTCGCCCTGCTTTGGGC